>NW_022261844.1:60291-78685 GCF_009602425.1 Actinia tenebrosa
CCCCAAAATATAAATTATAGTCACAAGTAATGTGAAATAAGCACATTAGCCACCCTTTGGGCTCCATAGGAATAAAATAAATTAAGGATTTATATACAAAGAAATATATGTAGCAATGTTTGATGTTGAGTGTATGACGTCACAGACCCCAAAAAATAATCGTAAAAATATCATACTTTCATCCTGAATATCGAGAAAACACTTCATACAGTGATTATTGGACCTTTAAAGAGTATTCTTAGGAAATTTCAGCTGAATCCAAGTTTGAGCGATTTTCGTCGTAGTAGCACTTTAAGAACAAAAGAAGGTTTAAACAAAGGAAGATGAGAAATTCGGGATAAAATTGCATGCGCAGTGGAATCGATTCTTAAAATATGAAAAGGCTTATTTTTCCTAWCGYTCCCTAATTAATATGCAAACTATCRACCAATCAAATCAAAGTATAAAGTATCTGAATCAACTCTACTGACATCTGATGGCRTATTGAACTTATCAACCAATCAAAATTAACATTCRAATTCTGAACAGTCATAGGAAAAATCGAGGGGGGTCATTGCAGGCCCAACCCTTCCTCCGTTCCTCTCCCCAGTTCTCCCTCCCCTCCTTCCCCAGTCCCCAATCCTCTTCCCTTTGGGTTGCTACGCAGGCTAGAGCCAAGTGCAATGTAATCCTAACCATCGTGCTCTCCCAGCTATTCAAGTGCATCCGGAAYGAGATCTATGCAAGCTAAGCATTGACCCTTGCTTTTATCACATAGTCAAGTGATTCACGCTTCTTATAACTCTTTATTTCGCGAATAATTACTAATTCCCCTAACATTCATATGAAACCATTTGAAAGGGAGAAATCCACAACCAACCATCTTCAACCAAGTTCTGAAATAAGTTCTATTAGTGAAAAATATATTTTATTTGACCTCAGTTGACATGAGYATGTACCATCAGAATGCACTATCTATTCCTTTTTCATAGTTAGCCAGGGAATTAGAGCACACTTTATATTATAGATATGTTATAAATTAGAATAGAGTGAGYGCCATGTATCTGTGAAACATTTACTAACTTTTTAGCCCTTAGTTATCAACTATTTAGTTGTTGAAGTCACACAGGCATGAACCAAACAAACCGGAGGTACTTGCTTTAGTTCCATTGTTCTGCTCCAGTAATAAGCCTGAAGCGTGATGACATTTTACCCCCGACTCTATACCATAATAGTTTTTAAAATTCTTTCATATTAGAATTTTTGATTTCTTAGAGAATACAGGAACAATAGTCATAATTAAAGAACAAAAGCAGTGTCAAAACGATTATGGTCTAAAGACGGGGGCAAAATGTCATCATGCTTCAGGCTTATGTCCACTATTTCATACAAAATAGCTGCAATTAAAGCAATCCAATTAATACTGTAACTTTAACACTTTACCTTTCCTTCTTTAATGGTTTCAAGGACAGCCCTTTCTACACGATCTGCATGTTGGTTGAGATTCATATGTCTTAACATCATCACAGCACTCAACAGCAGTGCAGTTGGATTAGCWTTATCCTGGCCTGCTATGTCAGGGGCTGTACCATGTACCTGTGACACAACAAATGATTACTATCAAACATTAGTTAACAAGGAAACATCCATACCAGGGTAGATCAGTGATATGTAGTGTAATTTAATACAGTTGAATCTCCCTTAAGCGGAGACCCAAGGGAAACGGAAAAAGTGTCCGTTAGTAGAGATTGTCCTCCTAATAGAAAGGGGTCTTTAAACGAACAAAATTAATAATGTTAAATAGTGTCGTTTTCTGTTTAMGTAAGCATTTCTAAAGATTAATTATAGCGATTTAAGAAGAATAGCCTGGCTAAATGATTTACAGATTTATTCATTTTGTATTCATTTATATTTATTGTGTTTTGACTATAGTTAGGTATTAAAATACAGTATTCTATATTGGTCTAACACAAGTTCAGAAACTTAAACACAAAACTACAAGAATACAGTTACAGTATAACAGATTGTAGTTAATAGCGTTAGAAAAAAGTTACAACGACGTGCATTTACCAATATCGCACCATGTGAAGTAATATTTCAAACATGCGAAAGAGTTCTTCCTTTGATTTCCAAACACCGAAAAGTGAGTGAAAAAACAAGGTGCAGCCGAGTTTTTATAACTGACTTTGAGGTGTTTGGAAATCAAAGGAAGAAYTCTCTCAGGTGTTTCAAATTACTTCTAAAACTCATGAATATTTCTTGGAGAAAATCAAAGAAAACGTTTACGAAATTTAATGCAAATTAAGAACACATTTCCAAACCACCGTCATAGTAGTGATTTGCTTTGTTTTCWCCTCATTAAATATTCATGAGTTTTAGAATATAACTTCAATGGGAATGAATTCTCTATTGACTGGCTTAAAGCTAAACTTAAGAAAGATGGCTGTCCTGTATGATATATAATATACAGTATTTTGTACAGTAATCCATTTATATAGCTGAACATTTACACTGATTTATTATGAGCCGAAAATGAACACTAAAACTGTTAAGCCGTTTTAAGTAGCCAATGTTTCTATTTTGAGTCYGTTTATATGTTATAAGAACAAATAGGTTTAAAAATATAGACAGTTTTTTCTCTATTCCAAGTCTGTTTATTAGAATATTTGAAATAGTGTTTGCTTAAGGGAGCTTGAAAACAATAGAAATAGTCAATTGGGATTCGCTCTACAGGGTCCATGTACGCTTATSAGAAAGCCTGCTTAAGGGAAAGTGTGAATACAGTGTTTGTATGGGAGAAAAACAGGGTTTTGGAAAGCTGTCCGTAATTWGAGCTGTCTGATTAAGAGAGCGTCCGCAAGTGGAGATTCAACTGTATAATTATTGAAGCTTTAGAGTTTATTACCGATTCAAAAATGGCTACATTATCGGCTCCAATGTTGCCACTAGGGGTAACACCTAGACCTCCAACCAAGCCAGCACACAGATCACTATGGGATGAAATAATAATAACATCGGTTTTTTCTTAGTAGATGATACTGGTTTGCTATCCTAACCACTAATGAACTTGCTCTAAATGCAAACCTGAGAATATCTCCATAAAGGTTTGGCATCACCAAGACATCAAACTGACTGGGATCTTTTACCATCTACAATATACATATGGAGAATAGTAAATTAGAACAAACCTCATCATTATCTCACACTTAACAATGTTTTTGTTTTGATGCATAGACGAGAGGCTTAAGCTATATTTTTATGTAAGTTTGATACTCTTGTCATGATGATAACATCTCACAGGAAATTCAATATCTAATACTTACATTAAGACAAGTTGTATCCAAGTACATCTCATTGTACCGAATGTCCTTGTTACGTTCCGCAACCTCACGACAACACTGCAAGAATAATCCATCTGATCTGCGCCTGTTTTGTAACCGATAGCAACATCAGTTCTAAACAATGGTTTAGTTGAGGAATTTATTACTTTAACTACAGTTGCTGCTGCTATTCTTCTCCTCAATATTTAGCTGATAGATAGTTTCTCAGCCATCACTTTTCCTTATTAGTTTGTAAAGTAATTGCTAGATGCCTTTACAGTGAATTCATAAAAATATTCTCACATGATATTGGCCTTGTGTACAGCAGTTACAGAAGCTCGTTTGTTGGACTTGGCAAAACTAAAAGCAAACTCTGCAACTCTCATTGATGCCTTCCTGGTTATAAGTTTTATGCTTTGCACCACTCCTTCTACAACCTGAAATGAAAATAYAGAACAGTTGTCTATAACATAAGGGAATTGTATTATCCTCTTAATCTGTATTGTCATATCCCCTTAATCTCAGAAAAACTTCTAATCGGTTAAGCTTTTTATATTTTACCCATTACAATAAGATTATGTACTTACTACATGTTCAATTCCACTGTACTCTCCCTCTGTGTTCTCTCTTATCGTAACAAGATCGACGTCATTATATGCAGTAGGATATCCTTCTATTGAACGGCAGGGCCTTACATTGGCATACAGATTAAATGTTCTATAATGAAAGCAAAACAGCATGTCAAATCAACAACAATTATTCTGTACAAATACTGCACAAAGGTCACTACTCACTTCCTTAAGGTTAAATTTAAGGAAACATGTCCTTTTCCAATCTTGGTTTCCAGAGGACCTACGAAATACAGGGAAGATGTAGGAATGTTTGTAGTGTTGGTCATGATTTCGCAGTCTTATGTTGATCAAGTAAGGTCTACAGCAATATTGCAAGCTACCTTTAAGACCCACTTTATTCTTGTTCATAGAATTGATAGCTGCAGGAGGAACAGTTGTGCTACCATCAGGAAGAATGACTGGAGTGACACTGACTTCTTCCCATCTCACTGGAGCCTATGTTTACAAACACATCAAAATTTATATTTATTATACAGTATACATCCTAATGGTTCGATGGATACATTGAATGAATATGAGTCTATTATGCCTGTCTGCAAATGTGAGGTCTCAAGCTTGTTACCCTCTACAGCTTTTGATACATGCTGCATATAATTGCTACCTGCATGTACACAGCAATTCTATCATATTGTTGCTTCATTGGTGAGAGAGGAAGTCAAAGCATATATCATTCTTTTCAACACTGCTACAATATTAAATGTTGCAGAAAAATCAAATGTTTGAACTTTCACTGCCTCTTTTTGAAAACAGCATCAATGGCTTCATCAATTGGCATTAAAGACAATGCAGTTCTTTGCTGCATCCTAAAATTGCATTGGCATCTTAGACAAATGCTAATACTAAGGACAAAGGAGGAAATAAGAATGGCCATTAGTTAAGTTTTTAAAATCATAACAAAAACTTATAGAATTTCAATKGGTCATAATCTTCAAACAAAAAACCTAAATGTTTTACGTTAATTGTTGTTTAAAATGTGTTATAGACTCAAAGAACCGAATACCAACCTCTGCTGCTTCAAACACTTTTTTAACAGCCTCTGATATTTCAGGTCCAATGCCATCACCAGRTATCAAAGTGACGGTCCTCACCTATGACACACACACATACATAAGACTTGTGTTTATGTATATATAAGCTGATATATTTTACATTAGGCTAACATTTACTAGTAAACTGTTGGTGTGGCTTTAAATAAGGACATTGGAATTGAAGGAATAAACTCTGTCTTAATTTAATTACTTAATTACCTCTGATGAAAAGAGCCTTTGTCCTGAAGGTCTTTGAATATTTTTAGTCATCTGGAAATTAAAATTTTAATATGAAATGTCCGAACCGTATCTCTTTATCAAACATCGCGGATTCGACAAATCCTTTATTGAAAAGTGAAGATTATTTTCACAGATATTCTCTATATTACATACCAAAGATTTTACTAAATTTTGTTTGGGATTACGAGTAGAAAGAATACCAAGATATCTGACAACACTCTGCCTCATGCTCACCGCCGCCATCTTGAATTGACGCAAAGAGAACTAGAAACCAATCAAATGACGTATGACACAGGAAACCCATCCATCCGATTTACCAGCCCCTCGATTTCCAATCCACCCTTCCATGTGATCAATTTAGAAAAAGATCTGTAGTTCGCGCTAAAAAGCTTCTTTCCGAGTAAATGTTTGATCGCCCACTTGTGGCACGTTGCTCGTTAACAAGTGATGAACAGCTTTGTGAGGCAGATATATGATGGCAGGAAGGTGTGTGAGGGGGGTGGGGTTGGGGAGGGGGGATTGGAAGGGGTAGAAGAAAACGAGGTTCTTTACGATAAATGATTAAAGACAGTACGTTTAATACAAATGTATAAAATTGACATTAAAATGTTGCCAAATGGCTTTTTACGATTCCCGCATAGACCAGTTATTCCTCTATGATCAATGGTATATAATGCTTAAGGTTCAACCAAATATCTTGCCTATTCATTTCTTTTAACAGTTTATAATGTTCCACAGCGTTGCGCGGGACACTAAAAACAAAGCCCTCGGGACATGCAGGTTCATAATAAGGTCCTTTTGTGGAACTGATAACCCATTTGGTTTCTATACTGTCATTGGTCGTTGAAACACACGCATAAGGGTTTTTAGTAGCACATTGTTGAAGATGCCATCTGCCATCCTCTGCACAAAGAACTACACAGGACTGTTGACTTAGTTTTTCCCTTGGTTCGTTTCTTGCCCATGTAAATACTGCTGTGTTGAGTAGATCAGGGTTTATTTGATCTGCTGCCGGATACATAACACCACATTTTAAATATTCCATGTAATTGAGTATTGTACCAGTTTTCTTTGGCCCATTCCAAAAGGGACCATATTCGGTGCTATCGCTATAAACACGTAGTGGTTCGGCACTGGATGTAACGGCTTCTGTGCAGTTTTTGTACGCCAGAAAACGGTTAGTTGTTATCTCTTTCCAGTAGCCTCGGTGAATGTACTCGCCTTCGTGGTTATAAGAATTTCCTGACGAGATTAAGACAATCTTACCCAATTTTTGCATCTCGTAAAGTGTAGGCCATTTTCCATTAAAATAAGTCTGGATATCGTCTGGTGTTAGGACTTTCTCGCCAAAGTGTTCTTTGATAGGCCCATTAAGTAAAGCATCGTGTCCTTGTGTGTGGGCAGGGCCATCTTCCAAATACAATCTGATAACTTCGTTCTTGTTTTCTGATCGCTTCGACCACTCAGCGATTTCTTTTATTCCGTCTTTAAATTCCCTGTCCCACGGACCACACCCGAGGTAGGCATGATTAAGGGCGTGACTCATCCTTACTTTACCAAAACACCACCAAGGGTCAATTTCTATTGCTCTTATCCCCATTTGAAGTAGGTCAGTAAAACTGAATTCCTGATTGGCGAGAACAATGCACTCACTTTTGTAAGGTGGAGGCCAATGACAATCGTCTAGTTCCCCATACCCATCGGCTCTGTTATTGAATGCATTGTGTGCAGCTAACATTTGAACTCTGTCTAAGGACATGTTTACTTGAAGTTTCCTCTGTGTTTTCAGGGCCAGTGCAAGCCAAGGCGAGATACGTGCAGTCCCTTTGTGACATATCCCTCTATAGCCACATGACGAACAGTTCGCAGCTCGACTCAGTCGATCACAAGGCGCCTCATTTTGATTCTCAACCACACCAGAACGTTTTTGTTTCATTACTTCAACCCTGACTCTATATTTTCCACCTACATTGGTTGGTACAGTGAAAATGGCAATATCCGCTTTATGATGTTCTCCGGTTTTATCATCTTGTAACAAAAGTCTGTATTTGAATGCTCGATTGTCCTGTACATTCCTGAGAGACAAAATATGGCGAAGAGTAAACTTGTTTTCTTCTTTKGCACCTTTGTAGTTCTGAGCAGCAAATTCAGCTGCTTTACAAAGCACATAAAGTTGTCTTGGAGAATGCAAGTAACTGTCAAGTGGACTTTTATTTGGGAGATGCTTAAAGTACAGAAAATATTCCTGTTCTTCTTTAGGATCAACAGAAATCACTGTAGTGACGTTTAAATGTCGACTAGATAAAACGACAGATATCGGCGGAAGGAAACAGAATAAAGCCAAGAGAATCAGTCCTGACATGGTTAATAATGCCGACGTACGACGGTTGCCTTTCAGTAATATTGTTTGAAAGTTTACTCATATTGCTGTTGTATACAGCATTCTAGAATACCACATAAACCAAAAACCACGAAAATATTGTTATTAAACTGAGAATTGTTATAGGATAGTGAGTGCTTGTGGCGTCATAAACGAGTTACCTGCAAGGCACCTGCAGTGGGCAGCGCGGTCTGGCTATTTAACAACTGGCATATCAAGCGCTGTTTATACTTCTTTTTACCATCGCATAACTTGCTCAGTAGTGATGGACTAACAAGAAATTAATATTAGTGTGTCATTGATAATCCTAAGTCTTAGTTGAAACCAGTTATTTTAGTACTGATCTCCTGCGACGGCAGGTACCGGTAAACCAATTTTTCTTTGGCGATTTTCAATAAAGTTTCGATTGCATCATTTGTATTAGTAAAGAATAAATTTTTGTTATTTCTAAGGATATTTATCGATATTTAAGATAGCGCGCGTTTGCCTCCGGCATCGGCCCTGACGCAAAATAAAACGACTTAATAAAAAGGCTAAAGAGCGTGCCATGATGAATTAGACTAATATCTTGTCTGTGAGCATAGTGCATGCCGCAAAGTATGTTTTACGCGTCACACGTGCGCGTGTTTTAATGGACGTTCGACTGAAGTAATCAGTTCTACACAGGAAACCAATGTCGTTCAGCATATTACATCTTAAGACATTTCTCTTCGCGTTTTTGCCCCCCCACCCCCACCCCCATCGTCGGGCACGATATATTAAAGATATGGTGGTACTGCAGCTAGGCACTACTGTTGGGGCTGTCAATTATGTCATTATAGAATGCAATCGGTTGGTTTAAGTCATTATGAATAGGCACTGCAGTCAATACAACTTATACTGCACAATGCAACTGATACTGCACAATGCAACTGATGCTGCGCGTGTGTGCACTAAAAACAAACCGCCTCCCATGAACATTATTACTTTAAGAGGAAAATTAATGTTACTTTGGTAAAAAACTTTGTCCGGTTTGTAGGTAAGTAAGCTAATAAGGAAAAAACAAAGTCCTTCGGGGACGAATAGGGCCTCTTTCTCTAGTATGTCTAGCTGACAAAATATTAGTTTATATTACCAGAAATTTCGTAGCGCAATGCATTAGTGAAAAGTTGCTTGTGGAGTCTGAGAAATAGTTTGCTCTATATCGAGGATATGTTGCGTGCGCACAGGAAGCCGAGCCTTATGCAAATTCACCTTCAGGTCTCTTCATCAGCCGGTGTATACTGGACAAGAACACCAATATAATCACTCAAATTATACCAAATAAGTGGTCAGTTGCTTGCTTGTTTTAGCTGTAGTAAATCGACAGAGATTCATTGCTTCCCGCTTCAAACTATCCACAATATCGATATCTGATTATAATTATCATGGAGCACGATAACACGGAAGGTTTGCCCGCCAAGGAAAGTGAGGAACCAGACAAAAGTGAGATGAATTTACAGAGCATAAATATGAAAAATATTAAACATATGATCTTAAAGAATCCTATAGCTGTTGGTAAGTCTTTAGATKTAAACCCTGATACTTTACTGTGCTTCTAGTATAATGCATTCAGTATTTATACTAGTTTTAATAGTCCTACCTACCAGTCCTGGTCCAGGCACTGCCCGTCTAAGACCAGTTACAGTAGTAAGACTTTTATTTGAGATGCTTTATTTGCTCTATTTTTTCCCCTGTGCTATAGAACCTTTTTGCTCTTCTTATGACTGGATGCATCATTTAAACACGTTTGCAATGCTTGGGAATAAAAAACCGAAGTGAGGGTTGCTAAGCACTCGATGTTTTAGACAAGAACGCACTAATATAAGAAACAGGCAACCCAACCATGCACTGGTCCTGGCACGTGCATACTTCATGGACTCTGACCCTTTGAGTTTTTCTCAATATTTAGGACAAATATAGAGTAGAGATATTGATACTACAAAAAAGAAATTTGCTACTGCTTAAATGTTGTAAAATTTTCAAGAATGTCACTTTAATTATTTTAAATAAAGAAAAAAGAAATTGTTACAACACGATTATATTGGGAAATCTTTGGAAATGATCTCGTGTCACATGACCTTGAAGTGCTTCGCCCTGTGACGTAACCATCAATTCATTGCAAAATGGCTGCCGTTCAGAACGCAATTATTTCAGGCAAAGAAAGTCTTGAAAAATGGCTTGAAAAGAAAAATTTTTTCACCGATTTCCTTGGAAAAGTTGAAGAGAAAACTAAAGTGAAGAAGTTGCATTCGTTTTTGGGTAGTTATATGTTATATTTGATGTGCACTCGATGGTTTATYAGTCGGCCATGCAAGGCTGTCCTTTGTACCCGCCAATCCTACAGTATACAGTTAAACTAAACCTGTAATTGCTTTCTTGTAGCTCTGGTAGCAGTGTTCAGTTTGTACTTGATATTTGGTTATGGAGCAGATATGATTGTGACGGCTATTGGTTTTGCTTATCCAGCTTATCAGTCGTAAGTATGGTGAACCAAACGACAACTTTTGACAGACTATAATGGCGTGGTTTGGAAATAATTTGAAAAATAATATATTCCGTTTGCTTATCTACTTAAAAATACACCACAACGAACTGTATAATCTAACATTCAAAGTTTTTGTAATTGTCATATAATTTATTTCATTTCTATACAAATTATATAATTTTTTTAGAGTGAAGGCGGTCGAAAGCCCCCAGAAAGAAGACGACACACAATGGCTGATCTACTGGGTGGTTTTTGCAAGTTTTAACATTGTGGAGTTCTTTTCCGACATTCTCCTTTCATGGTTTCCTCTGTACTTTCTCACTAAGGTAATCTGCCATTCTTCTTATATGTTCACATACGTGGCCTTCACTGAAGAAAATCAGTGAGTAAACAAATTCAAAAACCCTAACATCATTGAATTCACTTCTACATGTACCAGTTTCATCGCCTTACCGCTTAAAATCTTGTTTTAACAACATTGAATTCATATTCACATATATATCCTGGGGTGGGAAAAAATTTTTTTTTTTTGTTTTGTTATTATAGCAGCAGAATTTAGTTCTATATTTGTCTTGGTTATCAAATATTTATAGTGAGGCTTCACAAAAGCAAAACTTCGACTAGATTCTCTTCATTGCCATTATTATCAGATTGATAGTATCATACACATCTCTTCTAGAAATTGGATGGAGCAATAAAATTAATTTCCAGATCAGTAATACTGTATGTAGTCTTCTAATAAGCTCACAACCAGTCTACAAAAGTGTCACTTGTATAATAGGGGAGCAACTTTATGGAAGCAATACTAATGTCTACGTTTATTGCAGTTGATATTTCTTGGTTGGTGTATGGCCCCAGTAACATGGAATGGAGCAGACACTCTGTACAATAAGGTTATCAAGCCTTTTGTGCTTAAACACCAAACAAAAATAGACRAGACGTTGGAGAAAGTGGGAGAACAGTTTGACAAATACTCCAAGGAAGGTAAACAAAGAACTTTGCTATCTGATCATTTTATAAACAAGTAAATAAATAAAAGTATATTTTTATTGCCTTGACAGCCAAAGATGTCGTTACAGAAGCTGCCATCAGGTCTGCCACTGAAAACAAGAAAGATGAGTGATGTGCTTATTAAACCGACATTTACAACATTTGCCATGGAATGGCTGTTCCTGAGACTCTTCTTTGTCAATAAAAACCATAGCTTTTCTTGAGAGGTGATGATTTCATTTATGAGAGATAGTGCAATATCCTTGTTGTGATTCTATTTCTAAGAAACAACATTTTTAGGATGACTGGGTTTAAAGTAACGGCCAGACATAATTGGACAATGTCTGGCCAGAATTGGAACTTGTCAGGTCAAATCTTTGTCTTGTCAGTCATTTTGACCAGTACTGTTTAGACAGAAAGCAGGCGTGACCRAGCTAAAACTATTTTGCTCTGTGATCATGACCTGCAACTGATTGGCCGTTATTTTAAGCCCTGGATAAACAATACATATACATTTACAAATACTACCATAAAACTTTGTAATAATAACTTCATAAGCATTTTAATGAACTAGGGCTTTGATATTGGATAGGAAGCTAATGCACTTTCACACGTTTTCCCTATTCATGTAACAGGATGGACAATCACACTTGATACTAGTTGATATTTCTATGAATATTGTATCTTTCATATATCTGATGAGTTGTAGTTTGGGAGCCATGGAAATGTAAACCTATTTTCTTGTTTCAACTCATTCAAAAGTGGCTATTTATAACACTTCTTCTAGTTAAACAATAATTGCAAATAAAAATGAATTCTGTAATTTACCATGCGTTGCATACTGAAAATAGTTTGTAAAGTTAAGCTTGTGATTTTGAACTTGAATAAAATATCTTTCATGTCTTTAATAGAATCCTTCAGTGTTGTAATAGTGAATGGCTTTCTGCAATAAAGTATTCATTTTGCCTTTTGAAAGCAATAGAGTGCTCACACTAAATCCGTGAAACAAATACTAATTTTTAGCACTAAATAGTGATAATTAAACAATAGAAAACAAAGAATTCTGTATGAAATTTAATGTTCACGGTTTTAGTGCGTGCACTCCATACAAATAGTTTGTAAAACCTGCATTGTTAGTGTTACTAAATTGTTGTGATCTGCACTGACATGTTTTACAATCATTCTAGAGTAAATGTTTTTCAAACACATCTTACAATCCGAATAATTGTATCAGCTTGGAGGGCACACAATTATTATAATATTAATCTGTGAAAGTACAACAGTTTGCGTAGGTAATAGAGTAGAAAAAAATCAAATTGCACTCTCCATCACATTTTTCATATCAAGATGTCAATTTTATACAGTAACCGATATGTAATACCTGGCTAATTTTGTTGACGCCTAGCCCACATGGATGACGTTGGTTTAACTCAAACTATGAGAAAGCATACTCAAAATAAGAAGACAATCTCAATGTCTATGACTTGTGTGACTTCCCTTTTTTCTCCAGTCATTGGACTTCCAATCTCTAATAATGGAAGGCCAGCGTTGAAGTGGTATATAAAAATTACCACAGCTGACAAATTTTATTTCCTAATAGAACTGAAATTGAGATGATTCAATATTTTTCAAATTTCTAAGCATTATGAGGCCCCCTTCCCCCTTCCCCCTTCCCCCTCTATTATCAAAAGGTTTGGCTGTCTTGTCGCAGCATACAATCACAACATTGCCAKGCTCCAACTAGGTGAAAGCCTAAGGATCGTATTTAGAATTTAGAAGTTGACTTTTGAGCAAGAGAAAAACCCTCAGAAAATGGGAGCAACACTTACTAAAACAACACAGTGAGACCACAGGCAACCCAAGCCAAGAGAATGGGATTTAGAATACAAGGTATTCTAAGTTATGGAATTTTTTCTTAAATACCCTTCAAAACTCGCTGAGACTGCATGCAGGAGTTCAAAATAAACAAATGACACAACAGGTAAGTCAACGAACTTTTATTCATGTTTTTCCAAATAAAAAACGGCATATTCTAAATCCCCATACATTCTCTTATTAATGTAGTGTCCTTGGGTTGCCTGTGGTGAGATGTGGTGCAACAGCGCAACGGCTCATGCTGGGAATGTGGAATTCCAACGCGAAAGAGAGGCTTTGTTATCTAACTATGTTTCCTTTCATCCACTATTGTATCAATGGATAAATACTGTAAATAAAGGTTAAATACCACAGGGAGCCCGGCTTTAGAATTTGTACATGAATAAAAAAAATCAATAAGTGCTTTATTGGGTTTCCTGTGTACGTTACGTTAATCTGCTATCAAGTTACTGGTTAGTACGATTACCGGAAATTCAACGTATCAGTAGCCTCCTTTGCAGCCGAATCGTTGCGTGACGACCCTAAGAACGGCTGCAAAGGAGGCTAACGTATCAGCGTCTTGTTTCAAATCTCAAATGACACAGGAAACCCAATAAAGCACTTACTGATTTTTTTTATTCATTAACAAATTCTAAACACAGGAAACCTAATAAAGCACTTATTGATTTTTTTTATTCATGTACAAATTCTAAAGCCGGGCTCCCTGTGTAAATACTGGTGAATACTTCCCGCCATCTGCTTATATTACGTGTTAATATTGAGGATTGTGATTGGCTGAGTAGTCTCACTCCCACGAAACGCCTGCATGCCATTAATAATCGTTACGTACGTAGTTTTTGCTATCAACACAAAACGTGAATCATTAATGGCAAATTTCGCTTTAAAAATACCTTCAAACTAAGATAACATCGCTTTCGATTTCTTACMGGTAGTAAAAAGTAATTCTTTGTGAAGAAAATTCGAGTGTTTGTTGACCAACTACATCCTCAAGCATCGAATTTCATTCAGTTCTCGTATCCAAGTGATCAAAGTTCAGCTCGAGTTAACACGTAACTACGTATTATTATCGCTCAGTCTTGTCGAGGCAGAGCCAGGAAAATTGCCGCTCAAATTTCAGAAAATCATTCCCAATTTAATCGTTACTTAATCCAAGTTGTACTCCATGGCACAGCTAGTGTCGGTAAAGAAGATTGAAAGTAATGGTGGCCTTCATGACAAAGTTAGTTTGAACAACATCAACATGTCAGAAGGAAACCCGAAAAACCCTGTGGAAAATAGCGCAATTCAACACAAAGAACAAAATGGAATTGTTACTCATCCTCAGACAGAACCTCAAACTAATGGAAATGGAATCAAAAATGATTGCAGTCGCCATGAGAATAACGATGGACCAAAAACTATCCAACATGGCGCCAGTGATGATGAATCGATACCAATCCAGTTGGAACCGGCTGAATCATTTTGGACAACAAAGGCCGACTCGGCTATCAAGATAAGAATAGGAGATGATGAAAATACTAAACTAGCTCCAACCACTGTTATACAATTGCTGGAAAACACTGTTAAAGTGGCCGCTAACAGAATCGCACTTGGGGTAAAGAGAGATGGAAAATGGCGAATTTGGACTTACTCTGAATATTATGAGGAAGTTAGGTCTGCAGCCAAGTCCTTTATCGAGGTAATTTTAATTGAAAAGTAAAAATTAATAATAACCAAAACTGTTTGAATTTTTATTAGCTTCCCTTATAAAAATAATATCTTTATAAGTTCGTACACCATTAACTGTATATACGTTAGTGGTTAAGGGATTAATAGATATCTGTTAATTTTACTCCACACAGAATACAGATACTTTTAACGTTCAAGTTTAATAACTTATTAAGTCATATAAGGCTTACCAGCTTAAAAACTTATAAATACACAAAAAATACTGTTAATTACTTTTAATTTTGTAATTCAGATAAAATTTCCTTTCATCTACAACATTCCACGTGTTCTTTGTGTGATGAATTGTTTATTTGAATATTTATTTTCTACACCTACGTATACGTATTTGAATACGTAGTAGTTTGATTGATTGTTTTAGCTTCTCGTGACCAATAAAAGACATGTTTGCCATTTCCATGAATCGGTTGAATCGGCTTAAAGAATCGAATTGGGATTTTTGGTGGTACTTCAAGACAATATTAATAATAGCGCACGCTATTGCCTGAAAGCTATTGTATATATGTATCTATTGTTAGCCCATTCATGACCTAAGCATGTATTATCATCAAAATACCACACGAGTTTTCTTTCGTTTCGATCAACAGTGATATTGTTGTTATGAGTTGCATAATTGACTGCTTGTCTCTAAGATTTCTCAATACTGTCATATTAACTCATTTACTTATTGCATTCTTATATATTAATCATCTGCTTAAATACCATATATGCATATCTAGGGTTTGGGTGATGGTTATTTATAAACAAGGAAATGTTTTGTACTATTGCATTTGGTAAAGCAAGCCTGAACCTGCAGACTCATCGCTGGGGCCAAGTTGAAATATTTTGATCTTTGCCCAGGAGGTTTTGGTCCAGAGACTGAAACCCAAGGAAGGATGTACAGTATTAGAGTCCCACATATGTATGAACGTATATGTTGTATTTGGAGAAAATATTGATTTCACAGATTTTACACTGTGAAGGACCGCTTGCCTTATTGTGACTGGCTTCAATAAACTCAGGCTCAATGAGCCTTGATTGGTTCGATGATCGAAACAATAACAAATGATTGATAAGTCTAGATAATATTTAAAGCAGCATTAAAGCACACATTCGTCATCTATTTCGCTGTTCAGTATTCTTGGTCTATTGGCTTCTATTCAGAAATTTTTCTTGGGATTAGACCACATTTTTACAGGTTTAAAAAGATAGAACAAATCCACTGTTTTCCCAATTCAATTCATGTGTCAATCCCTAGAGTATCATTTCCTTGTTTACGATTGCACATGAGAAAACACATGAATAAGGATACTCAAACAAAGAATCTTATTCTCAACTGAATGAAACATTGTCTTAAATGGGCAAAACATTACGTTTGATAGAAAAATGGGCTTCAAAGCAGATCATCAAGCAGAAACGTTAAAGATAAGTTCACTAATGCAAACTTGAACTATTGCCACAATTACCTGGACTACATAAACTAAGCTGATCCATTCAAGATTTTTGACAATTGCTGGTTTTCATTCATTGTCAATGATTCTTTTGTTATATCCTCCAACATGGCCGCCATGTCTTTTGTTATTTAATTCTCTTGGGAATGGTTGAAAACCATCAATAACAGTATTTCTTTTTACTACTGCAACAAGCGCTACAGCCACTTACAGTAGTTTCAGCGGAAGTTACAGTGGAACAGTGAAAGTTCTCAAAGTGTTTCTAGAGCGAGTTACTAAATGAATTAATTCAAATGTTATCAATCATAGTCATAAATTGCTAATACACAATCAATAATAGCATTATCTAGCCATTATTTGGTTATCTAGTGAGTTTCATGACTTTTCTTGTACTACCTCCGTTAAGTGGCCAACCTCTATAAGCGGATACTTGGCTCAGTCCCGAAGGTGGCCACTTAATAGAGGTACCACTGTATTACAAGTTAAGAGCCTGATATATTTTTTATTCACTCGCTTTCCATTTATTATGGTATCRCTCACTCACTCGCGGACTTGCTCGTTTGTGATATGTCATTTGGAAACTTGTGAATAAAGACAATATTAGGCTCTTATGTGATAATTTCTATTGGTCCTTTGTTAGACAAGAGATAACTAATACTTGTAATTTTTTTAATTGTAAGGCAATCTTTTGTAATTATTGTAAAGTGCTTTTGGGCATTTTTGCTGTTGTTGGAAATAGCGCTTTAAAAGTAAATGAATATTATTATGTTAGTCAAAATGTTTTAACAATTTTTTTTTTCTTTTTGTCTTCAGCTTGGTTTGGAACCCTCTCATGGAGTTGGAATCATTGGGTTTAATGCACCTGAGTGGCTGATATCAGATCTAGGTGCTATATGTGCAGGGTATGTTGCTATCTACCATAAGTAGAATCCCTGTTGTTGTATCCACAGCTACTAAGGGACTATATATTTACTGGAGCATTGCCAGCTGAAAGAAATGTGTTACTGCTTATATGCATTTACAACATGCCAGTGATTTATTTGTTGTTTTTTTTTAGTCTCTTTACATCAAACTTGAATGCTGTTTTCCCTTTGTTGCTGATGATAAATGGTTATCACAGTTCAAAAAGTGGTATTTTGTATTAAAATGGTTTTATTGCTTTTTCCAGTGGTCTTGCGGTAGGCATCTACACAACCAATTCTCCTGAGGCTTGTCACTTTGTTGCAAGTGACTCCAAGTGTAATATTATTGTTGTTGAAAACAAAATCCAGCTTGATAAGATACTGAAGGTAAGTCATATACTGACTATTTCATTATGCTGGCCTTATATTTGTTATAAGCTAATTGTGGTTTTATTTATTGAAGGTATGGGACAAACTTCCACACTTGAAAGCTATCGTACAATATACTGGTACAATCGAAGAAAAAAGGCCCAATGTATATGATGTAAGTTTGCATCTTGTTAATCATCTTGTTTGATTTTTAGTATCATTGTAGCAGGCACTCATTTTGAAGATATTCCATATAGGCATGCACTTTTAGTATAAATGCAATTAGTATATGTAATAGGACTCCATGCTGTCCAATTAAGAAATAAATGAACGAGGAAATTTCTGTGGACTGACAAAATAGAATGAGGCCGTAGGAAGAGTCCAATTTGGCAGTCAGAGGAATTTTTCGAGTCTTAATTATTTCTTGATTGGGGAGCATGAAATCCCATTACTTATTAATTATATAGCTGCCTAATTAATCCCATATCAATAAGACCTGTCCAATTAAGAAAATAATTGGACAGTTACCTATATGGRATTAATGAGAAGCTGTATAATTATGTAAAATCATTAAAACAATCCTTGCCATAGAAGTTTATATAGAAAGAATCCAAACTCTAATACTGTACATGCTGGTATATATTCAGCTTTTTGTTTAGATTTCTTATATCAGTGATAGTTGTCATTCATTTAACTCTTCTTGGTTTTGTTGTTTTATAGTGGAATGAATTCTTACAAGCAGGAAAGAATATCAGTGAGGCTACATTACAAGATACAATCAATGGACTCAAACCTAACAAATGTTGCACCCTTATTTACACTGTAAGAAAATATGTCTGTATACCTTYATCCATGAAAATATATACCAATAAATGTTATTTAAGCAATAGAAAACTTTTTCCGTGTTTACATAGCCTGATAGCAACACGAGGGGAGGTTGGGAGAATTCGAGACAGTTATGCAAACACAAGACGTACAGGCTATGTAAACACAGAGAAAAAGTTTTCTATTGCTTTTA
>NW_022261846.1:7499-61423 GCF_009602425.1 Actinia tenebrosa
GGGGGGGGGGGGTTTAGCTTCAATTTAAGCCCAATTTGGAGAATATTAGAACCCCCCCCTCCCGATGATTATTGCACAGTCCCTTACAAGCTTTTCGAAACAGATTTGCCAAGAAAATTCAATAAAGGGGCAAAATGTCAACTACGGAAGCTCTGAATCTTTCAACAGGGTTCCATTGGCTGGTAGCCATTTTGGTCACGGTTGTGTTGCAGTGCAAAATAAGTTTACAGCGAAAACCGTTGCATCGCGACCCGCCGTTTCAAAACCCTGATTGGATTTCGGTCTTTACCGAGCCGTCAATCATCTTGGGTTTATGCAAATGAGGTCTACGAAAACGATCGCCCAGCGTCGGCCATTAACTCAAAACGCTTTGATCACTTTAAATTGACACTCGCATTGATGACATGATTATGATACTATAGAAATGGTTATTTACCAAAACTCTGCTTAAAGTAAATTCCTAGAGGGGAGAGGAGAATAACCGAATGTACTAATGATTGGTTATCTCTTCCATCGGTATTAATATAAAAGAAAACCAATGCAACATAGTATTTTTTAAGAGGAATTTGAATAAGTATTTATTACATAATTTTTTAAAGGATAAGGAAATATAAGGAATTTCAGCTTATAATAATTATGATTAGTGTATATTGTTTAGGGGGGAGGGAGTAGGGATTCTTAAAGTAACATTCTAACAATTAGCTTATTTAATTCTGTATGTTGCATTTAATGGAAAGTTAGATTATTTCTTTTAGTTACGGAGGACCTCATTGAAAACCGCATTTATGGTGGGCGCTTACCGTTCGGATTATTTTTATTCATTATTTTACGAGGATAGGTGTTGTGTCATTAGTCTGTAGTATATTAATATGCATAACGGGAGGTTACCAAGTGGTTACCAAGATGGCGTGTAGCTGTTGAGTTTTACCTCTTCCATCCTGTGTCAATATGCTACAATAGCACCTAATAGCCAGTAGCCCTAGCAAACCAGTGGCCCTCGTTCCAGCGATCAAATTGGAATATAGGAGTTGATTTTAGTGGAAGAAGGAAATCCGGAGAACTCGGAGAAAAACCCTCGAAGCACAAGAGAGAAAAAAAACTTTGGGCTAATATAATTAATATAATATATTCTTCAAAATCCCACCTTTTACACTTTGACATATAATGAATAGTACGTGACCTACTAAATATGACGAACAGCACGCATACTTCACTGCATTTCTTTGTTAGTATCATTAAGAATTTTGAATTTCGAATGTCACTTAAGCGAAAGTCCCAGATGTGTGGCGGCATTCTGCCCAATCAAGGAGGAATAGGAGGAGGTGGAGGGGGAGGAGGAGGAAAAATAGTACCCATCATAGTTAGTAGACTCTACTAAACTCATTGTTTTCTTTTGTTTTATCAACTAGTACTAAATTGTCATTTTTCTTTTACGGGTTAAATAAAATCACTCTAATAGTAGTAGTAGCAGCAGCAGCAGCAGCAGCAGCAGCAGCAGCAGCAGCAGCAGCAGTAGTAGTAGTAGTAGTAGTAGTAGTAGTAGTAGTAGTAGTAGTACATGAGTAGTAGTAGAGTGGTTTTCATAAACCCGTGAAATACACACTAGCCTAATACAAATTAGTAGACCGTAATGCCATTGTGTTCTTTTGTTGTCAATTCACTATTCCACGCTAGCACTTACTTATGTTATCTGCTTCATGGGTTTATGAAAACCACTCTAGTAGTATTAGCAATATAACCGGATAAAGATCGATAAATATATATAGCAGACCTTTTAGATTTAGCAATAATCACTTTGCTCTTAATTTCGTTTCGTTTGGTTTCAAATAATATTTAAATTTTGCTAATTTATGTCTTTAACGATTAACGGAAAGATTAAATCTACTTAAATATTAGCTTATGCAAGTTGGTTTGCGCAAGCACGCACGTTCAATTCTGTAAAGTTTTTGACTGCTTTTGTCGATTTGGTTTGTTTAAATACAATGTCAAGTATACATTGTGTAAAAAGCTGGAGATAAAAACGTTCTATCATAATTTGTAATGGTTGACTTTTTCCTATTCTGTAAGTATATTTAAGACATCAACATATACAACAAAACAACAATACATACAGTTAAGACAGTCACGTAATGATGATATACGTAAAACTCACTCAAAAGACTCTAATATGCATCTTATTTTCATGCAAGTGTAATGGACTAACGGTGGATTGTCAGTCATGGCTGCATTACAGGGTTAACATGAATAGATATTTATTTGCATAGACTTGTCATGTGAAGTCCTGAAGCTCTTCATGTAAATAGTAAGCCGAGGGTCGTGATCAAACCTTGGTGACATTCTTTTATATATATATTGTATATATCTATATTTCTTTAATATTAGGCACGGGATATTGGACTTTTAACTGATGAAATATTTTGAAAGTTAGGCATGACACAGAAAACCATGTTGTTTTTTATTTCTTTTTCCATTGATGTTGATGGTTCCCAAGGATGATCTCTCGAGATACAGAACTCTCATTGATCAACTAACACACGGTTTATTTATGATGGCCTGCACACTAAATGACTTATCATCTCTGTCTGACGCAATATAATGGACACATACAAAGCACTTGCCTTTTTTTGCCGCAAGCACTGGCACGAAGGTGACCCTTGGAGTAAATGACAGAATTACATCAGTACTAAGATGTTTCTACGTTTATCGCATGAGATATAGCATGAATACTTGAAGGATTTTGTCATGGTAGTACAAATAACCTCACAAAAACACAAGGATATTCCTGCCGTACTTCAATTATTCATTACAAACGATAAGAACTCTGTCTTGTCTCATTCAAAGAGCATAATCTCCCTTGACAGCACTTTTTTTTCACCCATAAATATCGTCAATTTAAAGCCGTTAACAATAAAATATTTAAATGAACATTGAAAATGTAAGATATTTGTAGACAATAAAAACGCAGTTCAGTTGACCAAGAATATTCGAATTTTTAATCGTCTAGATGTTTTCTGTTTTAAATATTCTAATATTCGATAGATAGAGCGGGGGAAAGTAAAATTGCCGTTCATACTTTTAAATGAAAGGTTTAATCATGGCGTGCTTAAGGCTAACATGTTTTCTTATTCCTAAATATGCTTTCCCTGCACGCTTCTGAAAAATTACCAATCATTTTGGCAGCAGTTGATCATTTTCTATTTCAAAAGAAGATACAATTAGTCACTTGGATTTATTATAGCAATTTTTCGTGTTTTTCGCTTCCTAATCTTTATAGAAAGAGGTGCAGAAATGAAATGCTTTTCCCCTCGGTTCATTTTAGTCGTCGAGAAGAATCAAGTTGACAATATAATCTAGCTGTAAAAGAAAATTAATTTGAAATAACCTATTGCAGTTCAAACCTCTATCTCTTAATGTTGGATTTACATATTCTATAAAAACAAATCCATTTGCGGTAGTTCCAACATATCAATGATACATCATAGCAGGCCTTGCACTGTAATAAGTTAAATCGTCACATCAAATACCACGAACACAATAGCCGTAGAACATTACACGAATTGCATTCATCAAGGCGAAATCGGATTGGTTGTCGCTTCAAAGTACTCTTTATCGCTCAACACAGACTTTGTTTTGAGTTCCTAGCTTAGATAGCCAGCAAGGGGGACACATTTGCTCAAAAAGTGAAAGTTCGGTTTCAAAAAACAGTGACTGGATTAATTAGCAGAACGTTAAACGAGAAATGTAAGTACCAGGGATGAAACGCTAGTACGGTAGCAGACAGCCATTATTAATAAGAATGTACTCTTAGCTCCGTATGCAAATAAGCGTCGTAATGACTTGGGGTTTTCTGGAACAGGTGCCGGGCATGAACGAATAAATCAAGAACTGTTCATAAATGAATACTACTCCAATCTGAATTGAAACATGCGCGCCAAACGCTGCTTTAAACAGTGATTGCTTCTGATACGGGCCTCATCAAAGTTATTGTAAGGATGGCTTAAAGAAGAAACATTTTCTATAATGAAGCTCGAAGGAATAACGCTAGATAAATCTGATTCGAATGCATCCAAATCTACCTCAAGAAAGGACAGAGTTATCATTAACGTTGGAGGAAATCGCCACGAGACTTATTTGAGTACACTAAGAGTCGTTCCAGATTCCAGACTAGCTTGGATTGGCGAAAACACGTCGAAACAGGCCGAATACGACCCAGAAACCAACGAACTGTTTTTCGACAGACATCCAGGTGTATTTGCTAATATCTTGAATTACTATCGAACGGGTAAACTTCATTGCCCAGGCGATGTTTGTGGCCCACTTTTCGAAGAAGAATTAGCGTTTTGGGGAATAGAAGAGCTGCAAATGGAGCCTTGTTGCTGGAGTAATTATACCCAGCATAGGGAAGCGCAAGCAACTCTCAAGGCCTTTGAGGGTTTACAAAAGGGCAACGGGGACTCTGACAACGATAACAGTGCAATGGGACTTGATCAATCTACAAGAATAGAGAAAACAACCAAGGAACGTTTCTGGGCACTTTTAGAACAGCCGTACTCATCCAAATATGCTCAGGTGAGAAAATCAATATGAATGAAATGGAAATCAAATGACTTGTACAAATTGCAATTTCATATTTAAAAGAGAATTGTCTCTTGTCTCATAAACATTATTAGTCATAAAGTAAACTAAAGGCTATATAATAACTTGCCACAAGCGCTAAGATATTAAATAATATGTTCGTGTTATTTCAGTTTGTGGGATTTATTCGCCGCCGTACTGCTAGATACGTGACGCCAACAAAAAAACCAGATTAACAGCCAAAACGGTTTTCAAAGGCAATTAAAAGTTTTACAATTAAAAGTTTAAAGCGAAGGGTTTAAAACATATTAGCGAAGCTTTGTGTATCTGTGGAATAGCTGAGGTTACAGAATTGGCTGTTTATTGAATTCGATTCTTCGATCTGATTCTTTGTGTTTGTGAAGAGTCACTTACGATACTGTACCACATAATGAAAAAGGGACAGAATTTACAGAAAAAGCCTTGGCAAAAACATGCTTTTTAATTATAGTTTTTGTTTGCCTAGATTTGCCTTTCAAATTAAGCATGTCCCTTCAAACTCTAGATTATCGAACATTCATCAAAATGAAAATGAATTAAATGAAAGAAACGCAAATACTACCATGAGGTGATTTGCGGCAAAAAAAAAAAAAAAAAAAAAAAANAAAAAAAAAAAAAAAAAAAAAAGACATGGCGGTTTTACAAGATGTAACAGAGTAAGAAAGAGTTCGGCGTACATGAGAATGGCCATATGAATTGTTGAAATTATTTGTTTATTGGACTTCCGTCAGACAAACACGGTAAGCACTGTATACAACCATTTCCTATCTTCACAAAGATAGAAACCAGGAATCTGTTTCCATATCTCATTCGCAAAGACCACTACGAGTATTGTTTTAAGCAGGAGTAAAAAAATTATGATTTGTATTACTTTGTCAAGAAATTTATTTAAGATACATGTTAAAATGAACGCTCTTTGCTTTAGGTAAGGGAATTTATGAAGACCACTCTTATCGCTCAGCTATTATTGTCTAGATAACGAATACAGCACGACATTTTAATTTTAAGAAAGTTTTTCATAAAAAAATTACAAACAACAGGTTGTGAAGGCTCTTTTACGGGTCCATAAATCACAAATTATGAGTAAAATAATAACTATCCAGGAGCTGCAAAGATAAATTGCATTTTAATTAGCCCAAAGACATTCATCTTTCCAACTGGATGCCTAAGGTATCTTCTAAATTTGTAAAAATCCATTCTGTTAAGAGTAATTAATTACTACACGTATATAAAAGATTTAAGATACAAGCAACAACAACAACCAAAAAATGTTGTTTCAAAGGCTATGTGTCATAGAAGAAGACAGCTTTGATCCTTCGACTTTAAACCAGAAAACATGTCATAATGCCTTCATGTTTGTTGTTTATAGCACCCAACATCGTGGTCTATTAATGATAATAAACTTTGGAAATGGATGACTGATGTTACAACAGCATGAAACACAACTTCTTTTTTTTGCGGGTTTCTTTCGCTCTAAACAAAACGGGTCCACGGTGTTTTGATCTACGTTCAGTGGTGCGAGGGCTGCCTCTTGTCATGAAAGGTTGGACTGAGTTTATCTAGCGCGTAAGAAACAAACAGTTCGGAAACAATATAATGCTATAATTAAGAATAATAACTATTATTATAGTTATAAATCATAATTCTATTTTTTGTTTATGCTTTTTTGTTTCATCAATGAAAAAAAAAATTTCCCTCAGGGTTAAGAAATTATATGTACTCGTCCATGGAAGGTAATAAGTACAAACTGAATAGTCATCAAATCTTTGCAGATTATTGATATAAACCTAGAGATATAGACAAATTAAGCACAGCTTTTTTTATTAAAACGAGGCAGTCAGAGCTTTCTTTTTTCAAATTTAAGGCAAGACGCTAGACCACATGTCTTTAATCAACAAAAGTTTACTCCGCTAAAACCTCAAAACGGACCACAGTAAGTTTCTCTTATCTAGTGGTTCAAAGCCACTGCTAAATTCAACAATGAAACATGACACGTATGTAGACAGGAACACTGGCAATATTTCTGAGTGTTGTATAGGATAGAAACTGTACAACCACCTTCCTTTTCATTTCTAGAAGCCCACTGTCATCGCATCAATCCACATATGCAAATACATAATTGGCACAGTTTTTTTAATCTATTTCGAGAGCTCTGTTTTTCTTTTTAAAGAGAGTATTGTTGAAATATAATAAACAAAGTTAGTTCGATTGAATAAATCTATAGCGTGTGAGAATTAAACGCGAAGTGTAGTCAATATCAGCGACACGAAAGCAAGGCTTTCAATGACATGATGATATCAAGACTAGTATATCCTTTAAGATGTTTACATTGGTCTGCATTAATGGAAACGGCAAGGATACATTATTTCCAAAATGTTTGAGTGAACCAAAATATATTTACTTGTTGACTGCCTCAGAATGACTGAGCAATGAGAAATATTCATGAAAATGCTGTTTTATATGTAAAGCAGAAACGGATAATTGTAAAGTGTCCTAGAGCGTGTTGATTTTTTTTTACAAACCAATAAACATAAAAACCAGCAAGATCCAAAACTAAAATCGTGATTGTCACTACACCAAGCCTCGTTTACTAGTATATGATGAAGCTTGAGCTGTGAGGTTTTGAATGGAATTTCAAGAGTAAACACATATAAAAKGAATTTCAATGTTCTTAGGCCAACAAAATGAAAAATGAAAAACAGAATACCTAAAATACCTAAAATGTTGGGTTTTCTAGTATTTTAGATTTTATTTAGTTAACCAACATCAAAAAAACAAAAAATGTTTTTGCGAATCATGAACAGGTTTTAGAATCACTTGAGTTATTTATCTGTCTGCCTTCTTTCTCGTCGTTATGAGTACAAAACGCAATTATAATCGTTACTAATTGTTGCAGCATAATAACTTTGAAAATAGACTTCAGTGTTGCCGTGTACTAAAACGTCAAGTACATCGGGGCTAGAGAACATAAGCATTGTTTCTTTTTGTCATAAATGTCTATATCATTGATATTTATGCACGAAAAACAATATCGTAGTTGACAGTCATTTTGAGGTAACATTTGAAACGATGCGAATAAAGTGCTTATTTGCTTTACTATACTAAAAAGAGAGAGTGCTTTTTCTGTAAATACTTAAAAATCGAATCTCCATAATGCTATTCCCGATATGTTTTTTTTTGTCTTTATTCTAAACTTTCACGACTGATGAATCAATTGTAAATAGAATACAAAACACTGCCAATGTACCTGATTTTGGA
Source organism: Actinia tenebrosa (assembly GCF_009602425.1). The sequence goes on from NW_022261846.1 coordinate 15,372, forward strand.
AAATGTTAAAAGTAATATAGATGTTTATCAACAGAAACCGTGATGAATAATGTACATAATATTTATGATCACGACAAGTATTGATCAAATGGCGATTAATCATGTTCCTTGGAAACTGTCGTACTTTTTTCTTGCCTCCAGATATGTTTTATGCTATGATTCTAGTTGTATGACCTGTTATGGCATCATACAATGCCAACAAATCCCTTTTATGATAGAAATCAGTCGGTGTAGGTTGCTGTTGTTCAATAATGCCTTTTCGCAGTTCCCTTTTTATTTGAATAAATATCAATCAATAATGAAAGAGTAAGCTCCCCCTATGTGAAAATGATGACGCATGGTCTGTAGAGCTCACGATCGAGTTACTGAATAAAGAAGCTATCTCCTCTAGATCTCAAAAGCAACACTTTGTTCAATAGAATTTCCGAGTCGACAGTCTTCGACGACAATCATGGCACACTGATGAATAACCTTAATTTATTACTTTTTAAAAAAATGCTTCAAGGTCAAACATGACTAAATAGTAATAATTCATTCAATCAGGATAGCTAAGCGAAATGGTCTGTATTGACGACTCTTTAAACTCCAGTGTATTAGAAGAGAAGCCAAGCCCGCATGACTGTTTTAAGAGTCGTCAAAAGTAAATCAAAAGTCAGCTAAATAGTGCAGTAAAGCAAAAATTCATAATTTATTGTATGTTTGAGCACTCAACTTAAGGTGGACTTTTGAATATCTCAGTGATGAATATTAGAAATGAAAATGAGCCAAGTAGTCGGTTGTCAGGGGAGTTGAGAAGATAAACGTACACTGACAGTAAAAATAGAAGATAAGACATGAAGAAATGTTACATGGAAAGTATATGTTAATTGGACGCATTAAGTGATAGCACGCGTGAAATGTCCATGCAATCTTGCATTGTAAAAGTCATGAAGGTTCTGACGGTTTTAAACATGTTTATAGATTCACCGGCAAGGTTGGGATATCCAAGGAATAGCTGTCGTGTCTATTGGGAACTGGTTTTCGGTCAAAATTGTTCCTAGATTTTGTAACGAACCCCTGCTGGAGTTTGCCTTTTGGTTGAAAATTCCTTCCCGTCACGACGGTTCCCGTTATCACGAACATCTAGAAGTAGCCCCAAAAAATGATATGCAGTCTTCGTGCATTTTTTTAAACATAAACTCAACACATTAACTGAATACTTTTTTTTTCTTTTTAGATTTTAGCAATGATTTCTCTGGCTGTCATAGCGCTCTCCGTGTCAACTTTTTGCGTAGAATCCATGCAATACTTCAAACAATACAGAGAAGTATTCCGAGGACTGGAATATCTTTATTGTGTTTGGTTTACAGTGGAATTTGTGGCTCGATTCTTTGCATGCCCTTCTAAAATAGCTTATTTCAAAAGTTTCATGACTTGGGTTGATCTTTTGTCAGTGATACCCCTTTACATTAGCTTGGCCAATCAAGTAGAAGAATTGGATTTCTTGTTTGTCTTACGACTTGTAAGGATTTTTAGGTTATTTCGATTTTTTCGCACAATGAGCGGGATGCAGGTCATAGGACACACTCTTCGAGCAAGTGCCAGAGAACTTTTTCTCTTAATTTTAATACTCTCCATTCCAATGGTCATTTTCTCTACCTTACTGTTTTACGCAGAAAAATGGGTAAGTGATACTAACTGTATTCCTATTAACAAGTACTTTGGCCAAGTAGACATTCCTTGGAGTGCCTAAATTTTGTCTATGATTGGAATCAGCTATAAYACGTAAAGTTATCAACCTCACCTGAGCTCTCGTTTTAAAAGTTCATGCAATGGAATTTGTTCGATTCGTAGAAAAATAACCTCACATAAGAGATACCTTTTTCCTTTTTCAATATCCTGTATATCAAAAGTATATCGAAAATTATGGGGTATCATACCTATTTTTTCTTTTTTTCTTTCCAGAAAGACCTAGTGATTTGTTACTTGAAAAAAAAATACAGGGATAATATCCCATAAGTTTTGAAATACTTTTGATATATTTGTAATACTTGTATACATGTACGGAAGTGTCAAAGTTTTTGCATATGGCTGTATATATATATCACAATTATTGATATTTTACACCTAAAAAGCCAGGGATAAACGCTGTTTTCATAAAGAAACTTCCCTATTACAACATATGCAATGTTCTCAAGGTGTTTTGTTTACTAGAGCTGTAAAAGCTCTGTTTCAATTTAATGGCTTATTATATTTCAAAGCGTATACCTACATAATACTTTGATGTAACTGGAACCACATGTGTAAAATAATACAACCCCTTTTTTTATATTTTTCAGAAATTTGGAGAACACACCGACTTTCCTAATATTCCCGAGACATTCTGGTGGGCTGTTATTACTATGACAACCGTTGGTTACGGAGATGTCTATCCAAAGTCTGCTTTTGGTAAAATGATCGGCACGGTTTGCGCGTGCGTGGGGGTGCTTATCGTAGCCCTTCCTGTTTCTGTTATTGGTAGCAATTTTACTTTGTTCTATTCCCATGCCCAAGCTCAGTTAAAACTTCCAAAAAAGAAAAAAAAGCCCTTGCTTCTTGGGGCAGCTGGTGTTTTAGTGTCAAATACGAGTCTACAGGATATAGATGGTGATGAAGATGATGATGATAACGATAATGGTAAGGATGGCAGTGATGCTGGAGAGGGAAAAATAGAACCAAGATACTCTGTATCAGAGTTTAGACACCTGAGAAATCCATCTATCCACCCAAGGTCAAGATCGGTGAGACGAAAAGCTCAAGGAGACAKAGATTTGCCAGCTGCTTTGTCGTCAAAGTTTCAGAAGGCAGAGTCGGACAACTCTGATTCTGAGCTACCTTGCGTTACAAAAATGCCGCTTCTTAGTTTAGGTCACTCAGATACATCAAATATGTCAAATATATCAAATGGGTTAAAAGGTATAAGTGACGTGATGTTGCAGATTACTGCACCTGTGACTCGACGAATGGCGATTTCTCCCATCGCTACTCCTCCTGCAAGAAGAAGCAGTCGAAGGAAGAAGAGAAGTAAGAGGGCATCAGGCACTGGAAACGAAGAGTCATCGGGTTACGAGCGTGAAAGTTTCTACACCACAGATGCTGACAGTGCGGCTGAAAATAATCATGCACGCCTAGAGGAATTGCGAGAACAGATGAGAATACAAAAAAACCAGTCACTATCCTCTAACTCCTCGAATTACTATAATCCTCATTCGAGTAAAGAAAATATAACCTCAAGTGAAGATAATGCTCGCTCGCCTTTAAGCCACGAAAGCGCCTTAAGAGAAATCGATTTGAAGAACATTCATGATGAAGGGACAGCTGCACCAAATATGTGTTTACCTTGTAATGAAAACAAACTACCGGATGGATATATTGAACCTACTAAAAAGGAGGAAGGTAAAACAGAGATTCAAGAAGGTGAAAGTATCAAAGAGACTAATTTATCAGGCGTTTCTGATCCCTCGTCAAAGGACGATAGAGAGGACGATAAACTAGAACATTTACTAAGTAATCATGACTCTTCTCAGAATGTTACAACTCCTGAGAAGCCACCTCCGAACATATGGGATAGACCACCTGACTTAGATATGAATACATGGGTTAAACAACCCAAAGTTAGATCTCGATCAAATGCTTTTAGAAGATTACCTGAACTTTCAAAAGACGTCAAGAACGATAGATTGCCGCGGAACGACACGCTTCAACCAAGAAGGGAAAACATTTCTGTTACATTTGACGATACCCCGAAGCGAAATCGGTGCAATGGGTCTACAAACGATCTTCGTGTTCCTTGCAGTGCGCATGAACGAAAGAATGTTTGTGATACGAAGAATTCTGGTACTGCACACGCAGGAATATTAAAAGACAGAACTCACTCAAGATCACTAGATCGATTGCGAAAAAGCCCAGATTCGTGTCGAAAACATAATGAAGATGTTATATTAATTGAAAGTAACATTGCCCCGGATATTGAGCGAACACACCCTAGGAGTAATACTATAGTATAACTGTTCTATTGCAGAACTAAGTTAATGGTGCATCATACAGTAGAAGAAAACCCTCGTTAAGTTTTAAATAATGAGGGTTGGAGTTTTTCAATTTTATGCTGAAAAAAGGTACGCCAAAGAGGAAACACTATAACTTGTTTCACTCTCTAAATGAAATATATATCTCTAACTGACTCGATTTGAGTGAAGACCAGTATGCGACGGGTTTGATATGTTCTAGCTATGTGATGAGTATGCTATTCAGCACAAAGATGGTCAGTATTTAGCTAGACATGATATTTTCCAGCTTATAACGATTATTAACATTTTACTACATAGTGGCCTCACGTTTCGTRAATATGAACAACATTAATATAAATATTGGTGACAAACTCCTTTTTTTACAAAATTTATGAAAGCGATCGTTTGTAAAGTCATGTTGCCTTTGGCGCCGGATTTCAAACTGGAGCGAGTTTTTAATACCAAACTTATTAGCAAACGAGAGGTTTCACTTGAGAAAGCATCTCAATATTAGTAAGTCTGGCAAAACTAAAAATGYTTAAATGGAAGGAATCCGAATTACAAGAAAGGTGTTAACAATTTACATAAGAATACGGTTAAAGGCGTGCAGCCTACCAGCCCCTGACCATGCCTTCTCTGTAACGTTTTCACACTTTTGATAGCTTGTTATTCTGATTCTTTTTATTTAAACATGTTCAAATTTGCCTGAAATTAGGTAATCAAGAGACAAGCTGAATCAACAGGATATTACAAAGCCATTGCGCTTAGTAACCTGGGTTACTAAGTGACTTGAGAATGTCATTCAGACTTTTGAAGCGATATTCATCAAGGGTTGGCTTTGCTGTTGGTAAGAAGGTTGAGGACACTTGTTCCAGACGCCGGATAAATAATTTACCCACGAGTGGCCATAGAGGGACAATGCTCCAACTGGTCTCGCGCAGACGCTGGCGTGCCTCAGAGCTCGGTACTTGGGCCATTGTTGTACYTTGTTTATATTGAAATTTGTGATAACATTCAATCCAAATGTCTTCTTTATGCAGAATAATACTTTGTTGTTTGATGTCGTTGACAATCCTGGAGAATCATCACAAAAACTAACGACTTAAATATCATAAACCAATGGTGTGATAGGTGGTTGATGAAGAAGAATACGACTAAAATATATCACCCTACTCTCGTTTTTTAAATATTTCTGTCAAAGAGGTAGGCTCTCACACACCTTGGCTTAGTCTTATCACATGATTTCTCCTGGAAGGAGTATATATTAATACTACATCAAAAGGCAAGTAAAGCCTTGAACTTGTTTAAAGTACAAACTACATCGTTCTTCCATGAGCCTGGTTAGACCTTTGATGGAATATGCAGATGTCATATGGGTTGGGTGTAGTGAGGCTRAAAGTGATTTATTAGAGRGTGTGCAATATGAGTCAGCTCGTGTTGTTACTGAGGTATTAAAGGAACAAGTAAAATCAAGCTTTTAAAGGAGCTGAGTTGGGAAGATCTTAAAAATAGAAGATCTTTTCATAAACTATGTCTTTTCTATAAAATGGTCAATCACATAACTCCAGCATACCTTTTCAATTTTCTGCCATTAAAAGTAAGTCAAAGGTCAAAGTATTCTTTGATATCTAGTCTCGGGATCTACTGAAGATTCCTCGTTAATCCCCACTCGTACCAATAGATTTAGAAGATCCTTTCTACCATCGGTTATCCCACAATGGAATAAATTAGACAAAACTATCCGAACCGCTTGTCCTAGTGATGATTTTAAGACTAAACTTCGTGGCAATTTTCGTACTGAATACAATCGATTATTTGATACCACTCTCAATAGACAAACCTCTATGTTACACATTAGACTTAGACTTGGTCATTGTGCATGAAATTTTTACTGATTCAAAATTTCTTGCAAACCAACACCACTTTGCGATTGCAATGATGTATCYGTTGAATCCATCTCTCACTATTTCTGTTCCCGACATCCCGCCCAATCACAGCTTTTCCAACAACTTACTTCAGAGTCTGATAAAGTAAACTCCTTTTTTCTATGTGGTTCTCCWCATTTAACTTTTAAGCAAAATCAAAAACTGTTCTTGAGTGTCCAACAATATTTGAWAGACACCAAAAGATTTGTATAGAGTAAAGAACGCTTAATTGATTTTGTAGATATATTTTCTTTTCCGTTGTACTTTTTATACGTATATATGTTTTTTTCTTTCTTTCTAATATGTTACATGTAATCTCCCACGATGTAATCGCCATTGTACTTTTTCTATATTTATGTTTTTATTTTTTCTTGCTAATATGTTAAACTTATTTCTCTTTTTCCTTTTCCTAAAAACTCCAAAAGCATTGTAATTATGTTCTGTGTAATCTCCCACGATGAGCTTAGCCGCTCTTGGAGCAAACACAGAGGGTTAGTATGTTTAAATAAAAAATAATAGTAATAATAATAATTTATGCTTAAACCTCACGTGCTAAAATGTGGCGTGTATTTTGACCAAAATTGGTTTCACATGGTGTAAACTGGAACACGATAAGCTAGTCACCGACTGGCACTGAACCCATCCGTAGTTCAGCTGCAAGGGAAATTTTACATGCGTGACTAATAGCGTTATACTATATATAATATATGGTGCTTTAATAAAATATATACATATATATATATCAACATTTAAGAATAAGGGGCCCGGTTGGACAATTATAATATTTGACGAGTACCACATATAGCGCACAGGCATCCCAAGGAATGTTCCTTGTGTGCGCATGCTCAGGTGGCTCAGGTATTTTTATCGAACAATATAACATAAAAGAAACATATGCCCTATTTTTGTATTCTTCAATTTAACGATTTTTCAGCTTGACTAGCAATAACCACGTACACAGAAACATTCCTTGGGATGCCTGTGGAACAGCTCTGTTTGATAATAATCACGATCAGGCATAAGTGCAGCGTCAAGTTTTATATCATGAATTAAATATACTGTCGTTGTAGAGATTCATAATTTATCAAGTACAATAATGATATAAAAAACAGCCGAATAATTTGTTGCATAAGCTGATGAACATTAATGATCACATCAAATATCATATATAAATTCATTGAAAGCTTTTCCGCCAACGCCGGTTACACAGTTCTCAAAAGGTTCAAACAATTGGCCAYATTTTCTTAATTTTAAAATGGAACAAACGTCATTGACCAGCGGACATTCCATTCGTATTTTTGGAATTGGTTGATAAGGCCATGTATGTCCACACTTATCGGGATCGAATTTGAAAATGTGAAATTGAAGTTTCCCGGGCATGTGACTTAGAATGCGTCCACGGCACGTATAAGTTTTATTCGAAAACGTATCATGTGCATCTTGTAAACGAATCCTGTACGTCCACAGGTACAATCTCGTTCCCAGAGACAAGGTTGGTACATGTAAACAAGCCTAAACAGTCATCTTTTATGAATCGTTTTAACCTTGATCCACACATCAACGTTAACACAATTCTAAAACAATTGAAAACAGAAGGGAACAGACCTTGGAACTGTAGCGTTTTTTTGAAATCCCCCCCCCCCCCCCAAGGTATTCGTTTTCCTTGTCCAAACCACTACTTTGGAGAGCGTATCAAGTATGCGTTTACCACAGGGAGCCCGGCTTTGGGATTTGTACGTGAATAAATGAATCAATAAAGTTCTTTGGGTTTCCTGTGTTGAGATCTGAAACAAGACGCTGATACGTTGAATTTCCGGTAATCGTACTACCAGTAACTTGATAGCAGATTAACGTAACACATCAGTGTAACGCACGCCCATTTACTAGGGCGTGCGTTACACTAACACATTAAATTTGAATTATAAGCTGCTCTCGAATTACTTACATTAATCTGCTATCAAGTTACCAAATCTCAACACAGGAAACCCAAAGTACTTTATTGACTTATTTATCATTGSCGTCTTGTTTCAAATCTCAACACAGGAAACCCAAAGCACTTTATTGATTTATTTATTCATGTACAGATTCTAAAGCCGGGCTCCCTGTGCGTTTACGAATAAAAACTTGACGTAATAAACGTCAATATTTTTAAGCTTTAGCAAATTAAATTCCGATAAGTATGGACATAGTAACCTCAAGCTTTCATCGTTTACCTGTGCACGAAAGGGCTAAACGTATAGAAAAAAGCCGCCATGCACCCTATTAGCACAGTTGGTACAGTATAGCTTAATTTATACTATCGTAGGGTACGACTGCTAGCCAACTGAATAAAAAACCCCTGACAATTATACTCTCCCTAGTCTCACTCAATCACCTGGACTGCGAGTATGTTATCTAGACATGGGATACTCGCAGTGCCGGTGATTGAGTTAGTCATATTTAAACACATAAATATTTATTATAGCTTAATTTATATTATCGTAGGGTACGACTACTAGCCAACTGAATAAAATTCCCCTGACAATTATACTCTCCCTAGTCTCTCTCAAATACCTGGACTGCGAGTATGTTATCTAGACATGGGATACTCGCAGTCCAGGTGATTGAGTTAGTCATATTTAAACACATAAATATTTACTATAGCTATTAATTTATTTTACCAATATGTCTTCATAGATAAATAAGTAATTATTACATATATTTGTTATTTGTTATATTCATAATCTCTGTTTTTTATTGTTTTATAATTTATTATGGCAAGTTTTATTTGTCTGTATATATCATGTTTACATTGACCAGCGGACTAAGTCTAGACTGGTTAAGTTCATCATTTTTTTTYCAATCCTTTCTTCAGCTTATGCATATTCATAGAACTTCTTGACTATATTAACGTTCTGGCTTAAAATCCATTTCTGACATCGTTCTATAAGAAAGTTCAMTTCCCTGTCTGTATTTGTAATTGTTCTTAGGTCTTTTCTTAGCTGTTCGTGATGTCCTGCGAGAAAGTCAAACACTATGTTAATCTGATTTACACTTGAGCTTTTGCACTCTTTTTTGATGCCTGCACGTAGTTTCGTGTATTTTTCTTGTTTTTCAACAGTTCTCTCCGCAATCTTAATTAATTATTGTTAATATTAATATTATTATTATTATTATTATCAGCAGTAAACACGTTTGAATGCTGATTAGATAAGCTAGATAGGGCGTAATTTCGTAACCTACCAGCATGACGGAGCATGGAGGAGTCTACCAGAAAAATTGAGGAACAACAGAAAGAAAAACCAATTAATTGTTGATGGTAGATTCCCTTGCCGTTTTTCAGGATGTTAATTCCAAGACCTTTGCACGACGTAACCAATCAGCGATTGTGTTAGAATCGAACAAGGCGAGAGCCAATCAGAAATCGCTTCATACATCCTTGCTAGTCCACTGGGGGTCCAGAACACGTTTAGTGGCGTTGTTTCACAGACGAACTTAACAAGAAAAAGTTTAGTTTTTCATCCAGCCTTTCGCCATTTCGATAATTTCCGAGGCTGAAATACTGCGATCTCCTTATCTAATATCCACTTTCCTTGCACATGGTCACTAGTTTGCGAGCTAGTTATGTCACAGATAAAAGTATATTTACTTAGTTATTTTAATTTATTAAATTTTATATTATTTTATGTGCGTCCTCAATAGAAGTGCCTATCATGGGACCTAGCCTCCCGCTCTCCCTAGTGGGTATTCTTTCACATTTTTTYCCTTCTAATTATGTAGACATGTACCTTATTTATATAGCTATTAACCAATAAAATTGTAAAAAAAAAAAAAAAAAAAGAATCCTAACCCTAACCCTAACCTTAAACTTTATTAGGAAATAGTGACACTTCATGAAGTCTAACATAAAGTAGTAAGCTTATACCGAATAAGTCTGGGCATTCAACTGCTGGATAGCGCTTTGTATCAGTGCGCATGCGTAGTCAGATTGAAGGCGCCGCAATCTCGTAGCTAGAGTCTGCGTTTCTGTTGGCCTGCGGCAAAAAAGCGAGAATTCTTAAATGAATGTAGAATTGCTCCAAGTCTCGGTTGCGATGGCTTTGAAAGGCGAGCGAGACTCCTACTAAAAAAAAAAAGAGGACGAAAAAAACGATAAGCCCCGTAAAAAACGCACCAAACTGGCTGCAAAATCAGCTGAACGTTAAAAGATACAACGAGCTATCAACGAAAGTCGTTATTATTCTTAAAAGTACTAATTTTACGCACTACGAAATATTACCGTTTATATGCAAATACGACAACACCACAGAACAAGAGATTGGGCTGCCTATGGGGCTCTGGGTACGAGATTGAAGCCTTGGTTGGACCACAGGAAGCCCAGCTTAGATTAAAGGGAATGATGAAAATAAAATCGGAAGAATTAAATAATCAACTATTTTTTTGAAATTCGAGGTCAATATAACGTCCTCTGTAAAATGAAAAAGTAAAAAACTCGATAAAAGATGCACTAGAACATTTTTTTCGCACGCGCTTTTGTTTTATTATGCATATGTACTCTTTCATTGTCAGAAAAAAAATGTTCCAGGGCATTTTTTATCGATTTTTTACTCTTTCGCATTACGGAGGACATTATCTTGACCTCTAATTTAAGAAAATTATTTAATTATTTAATATTAAATATTTACCATTCACTTTAATCTAAATTGGGCTCCCTGTGTTTGGACTTCTTGTGGAATTATCCGCTGGTCGCAAGTACTTTGTGCAAAAACAATATGGCAGCCTCATGGAGAAATGTGTTTCGAGCATCGTCGAGTTTTTCTACTTCACAAAGATTATCTTGTCTTTTATCAGTAGATTTAAGTAGATGTTCATYCTTAAACCTATCCAATGGAAGAATATTTTCTACTTCGTCGGACTTGGATAACGAGAAAACTGAACTAGAACACAATCCATTTTACCACAAATATGCAGAGAAAATCCAAATGATCAACAAGAATACTTTGAAGGATAAGTACGTTGATTTGACCAAGTAAATTGTAAATGAATAGATCATTTTTCCTATATCTCATTAGTTTTCAAAAGCATTTCATGATTTTAGAAAAAAAGACAACCAAAGATTGGAAACCAAAACCCAGTTTGATGACAGAAGTTTAAAGGAGGTTGACAAAATGAAAGCTTATGCCAGAAATCAACTAAAAGAAAAGGTTTGAAGAAAAGAGTAATATTTTAAATGTATGCTAGTAGACTTTTACTCTTTTCTGTCTCATTATCTGTATCTCCAGAATTTTGAAATCTGGGCTGGTACTCACTCCCCGGCTATGAAGCTGCAGTACTTATTTAGCAATATTCGGGATATTTGTTTTTGGTTTATCATCTATGACTTCTGTCAACTAGCATTCATCGATAAATGAGTTTACATCTAGAACTGCCTTTTAAGCTTTAAAAACTATTAGTTGCCATGCCAACCTGCAGGGTTGTCAATAGAAGCCGGCAACCGGCAGATTCCACCGTCTATACTCTTGCTAATTCGGCCGCCTACTCAGTCAATTCCCAATTCTCTCACTAACTCAGCCACCTACTCGGCCACTTCCCAATGTARTTGTAAATCTTGATTAAAGTTCTTTAAACTAGCAAAATGTGTGAATAAAATAAATTGTAACCCAATCTTTGTTGCTGTACTACAAAAACTGCAACGCAAGCGAAACTACAATGGTAGTTGTCCACCATCCTGAATTTTTGTGAAGAGTGAGACTGGTGCCTCAATTACATGGTCCAGTGATTTCCGGTTTACCGCCTATTTCAATTTTATAACCGCCTTCCAAAAATTTTATTGACAACCCTGACCTGGAGAGGACTTGTGTGCAATCCTCCACCCAGAAGTGTATCTAGCTTTTGCTAGGTATATGACATCACCAATATGACAAAATTCTTGTAATGAAGCAGTATGCTATCACTATTCATTATTATATATTTTGATCATTCTAACTTATTATTTTGTGTTTTTACTGTAGACATTTAGAGATACCAATAGTCAGTCTCAGAAGGGGGGAGCTACTCAATATGGAGAACAAGTAAGTAAACCCACAACAACTGCAAGCACTGAACTTTAGAGGCAGAGCATGGTACAGTACGCTGATCCTGACCAATGTTTTCTAACTTCATAACTTCTGCATGATAAGGTCGACATATGTTGATCCAGGCAAAATGACATCAGTTCAGTACACTTCTTACAGCCTAAAGACCAAAATACATATTTATACTGTAAATATTGCTAACATTATATAATAGTGTCTAATACAGTATATGTTCATATGCTGTTATCCTATTGTCTGCAGCCTGCCATCATCCAACTGACAACCCACAGCAACTTACTGCCAACTGTTGTCTATACCAGCTTAACTACTGGCACCAAATTTATGATCCTTTTGTTTCATAACCCAGTTATAATGATAAAGGAAAACAATCAGTTTTAATCAATTGTCTCGTTATAACTACTGTAATCTTTATACTGCAGACATTAGATACAGTTATTCATATGGATCTCRTTAAGGAGCTAAGTGCAGAAGAAATTGCACAGGTACATGTATGTAAATATTGCTACATTACTACTTCTGTACCTGTACTTGTTATATAATTATACCAGGTGATCAGATGAAAATTGATTAGCCAATCAGATTGCAAATCACATTTGTTGAAAAAGAATCAATCCCAATAGACCTTTGCGCACCTTGAGAAGCAGAAAAGAAACATGTGTGGATCGGTAATAATCAAGAACTTAACACATATGAGAATAACACGTAAATACAACACATTTTTAAATCAAAAAAAGGTTTATTGTCATTAAGAATATTAATATACGTACATACACGTTACTACCAAATAGCAATTTGAGCATATTATCAAGTTTTCAATGCATTTTCGAAACAAAAAACTTCATAAGGTTAACTTTGTTGGCTATACGAATTACAAAAAATGTATAAACACTTACTCAAAATAAGCTTTTCTAGTAAAATTTTTCTTGTACTGTACATAACTTGAAACATTACTATAGACTTCAAATGTGCAGCTATGGCTTCTTTTCACCAATATTTCGCACTACATTTCAAGAGAATACATATTCAAATCCAACTCAAAACAAAATGGTGTCCTTCATGGCAATGTTTCGTCCAGAACTCTATGTGCACGGTCATGTTAGGGATTGATTCTTTTTCAAGTTAGAAAATCACGCATTGAGTGCTTTCCGAGATCACCTGGATCCATTACAACAAGATTGTTTCTGCATAATCTCTATTCAGAGCATCTGATAGAGGCATGAGGGTGGGACTCTGCACTATTTAACGTTTTCTGCGATATTGGTCATTTTCTGCAAAATGTATGATAAAATACCCGGATACCCAGAATAAATAAACAAATTTATGAAATCTTCTGAACTGAAATAAACTTCTAAATTTGTCATTTCTGGGTGCATTTTATTGCTTTTGTGACAAAATGGAGGCTCTAAAACCTGTCTATTTATCAAACATTTGACTGTTCCTTTCACCTGTTGCTAAAGACCTTGGAGACTAGTTTTTACTGTATTAACATAATTATTCTGCACTATTTTTTTGTTTTTCCTCCTGCACTCTACTGAATTCTCTGTTATAGTCATGTACAGTAAATACCTGATAACTGATCGAAGAAACATTCAATGGTCATAATTATATAAATTTGAGTTTAGCAATTAAGGAATTATTTCTTAGCTTATTGAGTTTTATTATAGATTTGGAAAGAATACCATGGGGGAAAAGATTGCATCAGTGCTTGTATCTCAGTAAGTATCAAAACTTTCAACAATCATGTGCATTCTATAAAATGTACAAAAATGTAGAACTTTATTGTCAGTGGTGCTTGGATAGTCACTGGGACCAAGGGAAACATTGTGTTTTGTAGTCCCAAGATAATATCCTTGTTTTCATTAATTCTTCTTCAGAGTGATGTGTACCAAAGAATACAGGAGAAAGCTGCAAAATATCCACTGGTTTGAGCTATTTATTATTCATTTCATAGAAAATAAATGCTGGTCATCTAAAATACATAATGTATGCTATAATATGTTAATAATATGTTTTGTAATTGTTATTTAATTATGATATTATTATTATTTTCCATTGCCAGTTTATTTATCCTATTCCAAGAGAAAATGGATATGAATTCATGTTTGCAGAATTCTCAGGAAATTCCTGCTTTGTGACACCTCTTTTGCAATATCAGGTGGAAAAATAAAGTACAGCTGTAGAATTGAATATCTATTTTTGAATGAAAACTAAAATTTCTTTAACCATGACCATTGATTACGTAGGCACAGGGGAGCCCCGAAGGGGCGAACTCGCCTGCGTAATAAATGGTCAGCGGAAAGACAAAGTAGAGAGCAATATGGCGGACGTTTAATCAAAATTCCTCCATCATATCGTCAAAAACAACATTCTGCCGTGCTCCCTTGATCTTGATCATCTACAGATCAGATATTAATTATTCTATATTAATTTAATAATATTAATATACTTGTAAGCATCATGCACTCAGTTTTGTTCCTCTTTATCAAATCTTCTCATTCCAATGTTTTTATGTCAATTAGAGTTTTGGTGAAAATGCTCCATGGGTTCTGGCAATAAAGCACTTTACAGAATTGAGAGAATCTAAAGGTAATTATGTTTTCCAATGAAAATTCATGTTCTGAGTTTAAATGACGGCTTTATTTGACTCACAAATTTCATTTCTTATTCAAATTATTTTGTATTTCCTTATGAGAATAGTAAAAAAACTGATGCTAATTAATTTAACAAAAGAAAGYGTGCAAGGGAGTCTGGTAGTACTGTAGATGTGTTGGCAAGACTGAAATGGGAATCTGGATGCCTTGGGTGTTACATCTCCTGATCATACATATGTTATTATAATTACTAGATAAGGATAAACTGCGTAGCACTTTATGTAGAGTATATATATAATAATTATGAAAAATCTATTTCATATGGTATAAGAAAAAAATAAAGAGCAAGTAGTTCAAAATATAACATGCACCTCTGCCCTGCATCTATCAACACTGTTGGTAAGCACTCAAGAAGTGTGAGAAGCACTCACGTACATAGGCACTCAGGCCTCTCCTTATGCTTCTTTCATACTTCCGTCATTTCCTGCATGCTTTATTACTGAACAGAGCATGGAAAAACTGTTTTATTTGTTTTGTATACTATATCATATATTATAATATATACCAAGTATCAAAGTTCAATTTTCCTCAATTTCTATTGGTGGAGAGTGCGTCATGTGAACGTGAAGAAATTCAACTGTTTCCTGGCAACCATTCTGGGAGGGGAATATTATGTTATGCACCGGGAATGACAACACCGGAAGTCACGTGATTGAAAAAATATAAAAACCGGAAACCAGAAAGCAACACACTTGAGCACACGTTCAAAATTCATTCATTCACACATTTCCTGTCACGAAACATCAGATTAAAGATGAAGTCTTCCCGATTTTTCTTGTTCTCTTTGACACTTGGTATGATAATAAAGAACTTATTTACTGGGACCGAGGGAAAGCGCTGATGTTTCAAGATCGAGGCGGAGCCAAGGGAAACATCGGCGGTCTCGGGACCACAAAACATATTGTTTCCCTCGGTCCCAGTAAATAAGTGTTAATTATACTTTCTTAATATACAGTAGTACATGTACAGCTGTAAGCGTCTCACACTCTAATTCTTCATGCTTAATTTCTATATTTCAGGGATCGTCCTAATGGTTGGGGAACCAGACACAAAGCAACTGGTAGGTTAGAAAGAACATAATCAAGATTCCTAAATGCATTTAACGATTATTCGCTGAAGGCAAAGTGATTATGGTGGAATATTTACCAAGCAGTGAGGTAAATATTCCCCATAGTCACTGAGCCTGTGGGGAATAATTATTGTTTTAGTATTTAGACTTGAATATCAGAGAAAAGCTAAAATTCAGGATAAAAAAGCATTTTAGTATTACTTCCGATCTGAAAAACTTTGGAAAACCTCATAATAAATTGCTGTTCCAGCAGTAATTATTGTCTCAGAAACACTGGTCGCCCAACCAATCACAGCTCAAGAAACTCTATATTCAAGTCTAAAATTATACTAATGTCTATTATTTTCTTGAATGTATATAAACTGTCAGCCTTGACTAGAAAAAAAATGTTGTCAGAGCAATACTGTTAACTGTTAAAACTGTATTGTAATTAGAGCTATATTTATATTTAATATCTTTTTAAAATGTTTTTTTTTTTAACTTACAGTCAAGGTTTTAAAATACCAGACAATCTATTGAATAGAAATATCTTTTGTTTTTGATGTTGCTACAGTAAGGGTGTAACAGAACAATAGTGTTATTACAATATGTTATTTCAACCAAACTCATTCATTTGGTGTTTTGTAGAGTGTGACTGATGCACAGTGGCTTGGTTATCAGATTCAGATGTACTATGCTTCTACTAGTGCTGCAAAGGATGACTTATTAAGAATATTCAATAAGGAACCTGACAAGTTTGATTACATGAGTGTAATCAAGCTGCTGGAAAGTGAAATTGCATCTGGAGCACTAAACACTGATCAAAACCATTAAAGAAAAGTTGTGTGAACAAAAACTTCAAGTCCTTGTACAATTTAGCTGGGGGRAAAAATTTCCTCAAAACATTCAATAAATTTTAACAATTCATTTGGAGAGTAATGAGTTTACTTAGTTGCACTACTTTAATGTCAGGGCTGGAAAATGTATGTGCATGTTCCAAATTGTCAGAGAAAACAAACAAAGCTGCTTGAAAACTAAACAGTGAGGTAAGATATGATCAAGAAGGAACAAATAAAAAGAATAAATGATGATGAAAATAAATGTACATAAAACCTGAAAAGAAACATCATTTTTATGAGTACAAACATTAGAAAAGGTCTACATACAAAACAAACCTTGGGCATTGGTTAATAGATTAAGATACAAATTAATTTTTATTAAGGTGCACTTGGATGAAAATTGATGAAAATTGGAAATTACTTGAAACTTAGTTAAAAGTATCTATATGGCCCCAATTATAGTAGCCAAACAACATGTTTCCTTCACAATCAAAAGTGGCGGATAAAAAATATCAATTTCATTCAGCATCTAAATTGTGAGTAAATGACATCATTTACTCAACCCTATTGTTCTTTTTGCTTTTAAACCAGAGTTTCTCAACTGCAAGTGGCTCTCAGGCTAAAATTTCCACTAATCTGGTTTACATAATCATAATTGAATCATATGTTCTTAAAACACTTCAATTATTCAGACTTTCAAAAATTGGGGCATTTTCATCCAAGTGCCCCTCTAACTTTAAAAAAAAGAGCTAAACCTTTGCACTTTTATTGCTGCATGATTCTGAGATGTTTGTGTAAACCATAGGCATTTTTCTTATAGGAAGCAGGTCAGCTTGCTTTTTTACCCACAATCTATGGCAGGGCTTGTGGAGCAAGCTAAAAAAGTGGTGGGGCTAAACAATTTCTTCTGTAACTAACTTATTTTTAATTTGAATACTTGGATTACAACAACACCTAGCTAGTTTAATAACGTAAGTGTGGTGTATTTTCTAAATAATAATCAACTACACTAAACCATGTGCTTTGATGCTCGTCTCTTTATTACACACATGCGCACTCGCACGCTTGCAAACCTAACGGGTGGGGTGGGTAAATCCACCAACACTACAGTAAGGTAAATACCTCTACATGGTCATGGTCATTGTGTGTTTTGTCATTGATTATTTTATTTGCCTATACCCATGAAAACTATAATATTATGATAATTAATATATATTAGATTAGATTATTTTTCTTATCTCTGGCTTTCTGTTAGACCGGTCCTTTTTTCAGATAAAATTTTATTAATCTAATTATGAACTACTGTACACAGATCAAAGTTTTGTTTTAACTTGGCACTTGGGACTATGCCTTCTTGCTTTAGTCCAAAGTCAGAAAACCACTGGAGCATTAGACTCAGACTAATAGACAGTCTGGATCATAGCCATGCACAAACAAGATTGTCACAGAGAATAGCGTGACTGCATTTCACGCACAGCAATAGAATCTAAGGCATCATCAATTTGAATTGATGTCTCAGAACCTACATTTCTTCGTAACATTTTAGCAAATAACCCACTGGGTACATCACATCGCTGGAAAACTACATCTTTCCCAAACCTTTTGCGGCAAAATGACTTCATGTCATTTATTGTCCCATCAGCAAGCCCAATTTTCACTGCAGTCTCACCAACAAAGAAGTCCCCAGTAAAAGCTGTCTTGTGGTCCTTGTCCATGTGAGGCCTGCGTTCTTTAACCAATTCAATAAAGTTGTTATGAACTTGAGTTAAAAGACCTTTCATCCATTCCCTGTCCTCTATCTTCTCAGGCTTAAATGGATCCCATCTGACTTTGTTTTCACCAGCGGTTATAAGTCTTCTTTCAATACCTGTTTGCAAGTAAGTAATAAATAAAAATAAAATAAACCTGTTTTTATTTATACACGGTAGGTATTAAAGCTAAAAGCTTGTGGGGCCGTGTATCCTCTATATACACCTCTTACTACATTCGAATATTTTATACACACAACTCTCAACTCGCATGTTGATTTTTACGGAGGGAGGAATCAAGACATAAATGAACTACATAGGATTGTGTGCAATCATGAGACTTTCTCTGGGTGCCTGCGAAGCCTCCCTCTGACAATCTCTAAGAATGTGAGATTGACATTTTTTATTAGGTGAACACCCCAGATCTGCCAATGCTTCACTTCCTTCCTGGGAAGGGTGGGTGGGGAAGAGAGGATACTATACTACAAGGGTGTACATATCAATGGTGCTTATATAACCGTGGGATTTAAGGCATTATAATTGTTCCTTACCCAACTTTTTCATGGCATCAACCATGCCAATATTTGCAGACAAAGCCCCAATAGAACCAATGAAGGTATTTTTGTCAATGAATATTTCGTCTCCAGCAAGAGCTAGCCAGTAGCCACCAGATAGAGCAGCATCTTCAGCGAATGATAACACAGGTATCTCATTCTCTCTCGCCATTTCCCTGATACGGTTGAAAATTAAGTTTGACTGGACAGCAGAGCCTCCCATACTGTTGATCTCGAGACAAACCGCCTTGGGCTTCACTTTCTTTACATTGAATGCAGCATCAATCGATTTTTCCACCTTTCTCAGGTTAAGCGCTCGAGGGCTGTTGGAAGCACTCTGGATCACACCTTGTAAACGAATAATACGTACAACATCTTTAGGCCTCCTCCAGGGTAAAAAAGACATCATACTCATGTTTTAGATCGAGCTCTTTCGAAGTATTACGAACAAATTAATTAATCGTAAAAATAACACAATCTTTCGTCATGCAAGTTTTTCCCTGTTCCGGCTATCAACTGAGAGGGGGACTGGATCTGTGTTTTGACCATCCGCTGACCAGACCTGAGTCAGCAAACAACACCACCGTCATGATGTGTTGAGGCAAAGAGAGAGTCGAATTATTTCAGGTACCTTCAATGTTTTTTCAGTTTCATTTACCTTTTGTTTTTAACATATCAATATATGGCTTCTAATCCTGATTCTTATCTTCGTTATTGTCTTTATCAAATGTTATATTATGAATGTTTGTCCAGCGAAGTTCTTTTGAAAAGAGCTTCGCAATAATCTCAAAAGAGCTTCGCATTAAAATATCTTACAGAGAGCATAGCGAAAGATAAGCTTATTTGAAGTGGCAAGAAGTGGAAATTAAGTTTATTTGTTTGCTCCCTTGTTAACAATTCTTGTTTGTTTGTTCCCAGCGAGGTCGGTTTTCGCCCGGAATAACCTCGTTCCCAAGCACTATAACTTATCTATATTCTATATTCTAATAATCTGTGGTTTATTTCATTTCAGTCTATGGTATCTTGTATAATGAATATGGAACAGTCTATTACATCAATGGATCACTTAGATAATGATATTGTTGAGATAAGTCATTCAGACACAAGCCAGTCACAGTTACCAGAAATGGAAAAACTGGCATGTGAAATAATTAGTGATGATGAAGTTCWAATCATATGTGTGAAGAAGCAAGACAAACATATTCAGCCTCTTATAAAAATTGAAAGTGGTGATGAAGAGGTAGAGAAGAAGGAGGAAAAGCATATGTCTGGGGTTGGGAAGTCTTTAGTAATGACAGAAGAAGGAGAGGGTAGTATAAACGACGAGTATGACTGTGATCCCCAATCCAAAGCCGACACCAGATGCAATAGTCCAAGAGATGTCACTTGTTCGATATGCCTTGGAAAATTTGACAACAAGTCCTTTTTGGATCAATGTTTTCATATCCTTTTTTTAATCAATAGAATGTAAGATTATTGCTGAATAGAATCTACACCTAAATTATACTACTAAAGTCTTGGGGACATGCAGAACATTACAACTAACTAGGCCCATACTCAATATTTTTTGGCTTGGGAGTGGGAAAACACAGTTTTAGTTTTAAGAGTCATTTTTATGTACATTTGCAAAATAAATGTTAAAATCTACAAAGCTATTCGTTGTTGTATCACAGCGTGGGACAATCACAACAGAGCTAGGCTCCAAATTAAGTGAAAGCCCAGAGATCGAATTAGAATTTAGAAGTTGATTTTTGAGGAGGGAGGGAGGAGGGAGGAAAACCTGAGGACCCGGAGGAAAACCCTTGAAGCACAGGAGAGAACCAACAAACAACTCTACTCACATACGACATCGAGATTGGCAGGACTCGAACTCGGGCCACATTGGTGAGAGGCGGCGCATTAGCAGCGCACGCCACCAGTGCTTCCCATGTTTCTTTTACCAAAATTACCTAGGATAAATTTTTACATTATTGCCAAGCTTTTAAGCCAATGGCTCATCATCAGGTTTACAAATTATTAGTGCTAAGTGTAAAACAAATCTACATGTAACAAGCTGAGGGTAAATGGCAACAACGAAAATGGGCTTTAACAGAGACAGTGGCAGAAAGCTATCAGATGACATTTTACCAGTAGTAGTTGTTTTATAATCTGGAAGACGTTCTACCCAGRATATCTTATTTTTCCTTGCACTTTGTTAGGACGTGCAGTTGTTTGCACATGTTTGTTTTGTGTGTTTAGAAAAATGTTGGTTCAAAACTTTTTTTTACAATGAATTTGTAATTTTTTTTTWAAATGCAATTACTTTGAAAACTAGATCCTGTAGTACTGTAGATGTTTGGTGCATCAAAATTCAAGAAATGATTTAGAGATAGCAGCATTTTCTTTTCCTGTGATCCTCCTTAACATTATATAAATGCATTCTGTTTCTACTGTATCCTACAGTGGTCTGAGATTGTTAGAACATGTCCATTATGTAAAGCGAGCTTTTCATCTATTATACATTCCGTTAAATCCATGATGGAATATGAGTTGGTGAGTTTTTTTGCTGTTAATTTATGCAAGGTTATTCCTACTGTAGTTGCTCAGGTTAGCATTTATAGTATGAAATATATTATTTAGTATTAGTATGGCCTGTGGTAATGATGTAACACGACATGACACATGACTCAAAAACCCTCAAAACATAAATAACAATGAAACTGCCACCGTGTTGGTTGCATGATCTAACAAGAGAAGCTCATCAACTAATATCACAGCTATAGCATTAAATGCACCCCAACAATACATATTTTCCTCTCCAGGCTGACTATTTATGCACATTTGAGGCTAACGCTGAGCAACAGAGAACTTGAACCTGGAGTAGTGAAATAACTTGCATATAAAACTTGCATACAAATTGCATACAAGTTGCATATAAATTTTAAATTATGATACAATAATTATTATGAATTAATTTAAAAATAAAGTTATTACCATAAAATTTTAGATAACAACAGTGACTGTGAACAAAATTAATTCTTATTTTGCACAGTAATGGTGTCTGGCAATAATTTGACAAAATATTTCTTTCTTTCCACAACACCCAACGCTTTATGTTAATGCTGTTGTTTTTAAAAATGCTGCCTGACAATGCTCTCAGACTCATCAATGCCACTTTTAGACCAAACAAAAAAATAAGTGTGTYTCCTGTTGTGTGACCAACCCTAATTTTCTTGCCGATTTTTGCCCACCCTAATATTTTTTTCATTCCCAAATGCCCGACAGGGTTCCCAGTAAGCTCATTTCCACTGTTGTATCAGTAAAAAAAATCTAACCCTCTGACGCCAATGATTTTTTTCATGCAACAGGAAACACACTTATTTTTTTGTTTGGCCTCATTTCAAATTTTAAATTTTTGGTGAGCATTTTATATTGTACAGCAGGATTTGACATGGGTCTTATATATATCCTTTTCCTTTGCTTTTAGCATAGGCTTCCTGCTCAAAGACAGCATTCAAAACAGAAAAGTATTGGTGTTAGGAGTATGGGTCATATTATAACTGTGGATGATAATGCACATCGTTCTCAACAAGATAATGCTGCTAGGTCTTCAAATTTGAGGGAATGGAGGACACACAGAAGGGAGAGAAGGATTTCATTTGCCAGGAAGAAACAAGCTGAAGCAAAGAAAAAGCGAAAGTAATTGCATTTGAAATATTATGGTAATTGAACTGAGTGGAGTGTAATATTATTGTCTGAAATCAAAGGAGTGACATTACAAAATTGTATGACGGAGTAGGGGGAGTAATAACAAGTTTGATTTCAGATCAAAATTGCATGAAACAAAGTTTAATTACCAATTATTTATACCTATTTTGAAATCTCTTGCAATAATACTGAATTAATACTTTAATTTTAATTAACATTTTAGTAAAAGAACTGATTTTCACCTAAAAAAATCCCCTACAATTTTTCTTATGTGTTTTTTTTTTTTTTTGACTTGTTTTTTTCTGTGATCTGATTGGTCAAATGCTATGTTTTCTTCATTTTAAGTACTGTTTAATAAACGAGCAGGAGTGTTTTATCAGGTATAAAACATGAGGCGCAGCCGAGGAGTGGTTTTAGACCTGATAAAACACGATCTGCGAGTTTATTAAACGGCTTAAAAAACTTTATTTTGTAAGTTCTCATATYGTACTGAATTTTTTATGAAATGAACCAAGTTTGAAAGAGAAAATCCAAGTTAAAGTTTATGCAAATGAAGATGATTCTATATCTGATATAAAACCTCCTTCATGGTCATGATTTCTATTGTGTTTCCTTCATGAATTATTAATGAGTTTTTTAATTGGCTTTTCAAAACAGTACTATTTAAAACTCAAAATGGTGTGATTTATGGTTAAATCACACTACTGAGAGCCAATCAGATTGCAGAAAATACAAGTGATTTAAATCTTAAATATATTAATATTGGTTACCCTGTGAACTAAATATGATCTCTATTTTATACTTTACCAGATCAATTTATGCCAATAATCTTTGGGTCCAGAAGGTAACACAAAGGGGTCGTGCAAGATTCAGAGACACTTGTAAGTACTTAAAAATGATAATGATAATAATAATTATCATTATAATTATAATCATATTCATAATTATACAGTGTTATCATAATCATAATCATAACAACAACAACAACAACAACAACAACAACAGTAGCAGCAGCATTAATAGTAGTGAATACGGTATGTAATAGAGCGGTTTTCGCATGACTGTGAAAAGWTCAGTGGGTTAAGCGTGCCGTGCAGTGACCGTGTTTTCTAGAATTTCAATTGGCGGATTTTTTTCTCGCGTTAATGCATGTGCTTGGTCTAGTAGTGCCGTGACTCTGGCGTGACCATGTCCGGACCGTATTTGTGCTGTGTTCTGGGTATTTGATTGGAGGAGAGTAAATTCTCGTGCAATGTGATTGGTCTGGAGTATGCCTTGCCGTGTCATGACCGTGTTCGTGCCGTGAGCACGGTAGGGTAAGGTAGGGGTTTCATACGAAAACTGATCTAAGGAGGTTTGAGGAGTGACTGTAAGCTAATCCTGCAATTTTTTATTATTATTAGCACCACAGTTTTTTCATGATAACCCTGCTTGTACGCATCGCCTGGTTCCCTGGTTAACACGTGAGTTAAGCTGCTTACTGGATGAGGATCATAGACATGTGGACTTCCTCGTGCAGCTGATTATGACTCTTATAACAAGGTGAGTAATAAAAAAACCTGCTTGCTAATTCAAAAAATATGCTGCTTTGTTAGTGCCCTGTGCTTTGGACAAGTGGCTTGATGGGGTAAGGGAACCCTAAGAAGTATAAGGGGAGTCAGGATGGCGTACTGATAAAACGCTTGCAAGATGCATCGTGTGATGGGGTAAGGAAACCCTAAGGAGCAATAGGGAGAATTCCACATTTTTCGATGTGGTCGGGATGTGAAAAAAGCCTTGTGCAGCCAAATGAATCTCCCATTGCCTCGTTCTAGGGAGTGAGCTCCTGTCGATTTGATGTGAACTTTCGCGCCAATTAAGGACATTTACAGTTGTTGTTTTCTAATAACTCAGTCCTAATGTGTTTTTGTTTAGACTGGAGATTGTGTCAGAGGAATTCATCCAGCAACTTTATCCCTTCCTCTTTGAGAACACTCATCACTTTGCACACGAGTTTTTGAGCTTTGCCCGTTCCCCCTACGACATGCCTACTTACGATGAGCGGGCTCAGTACGAGTGTCTACGAACAAACGGCAATCAAGACACATCTGCAACTCCGTTCATTGTAAATACCAGCATCACAGGTAAGTTTTGTTGATCCTGCAGTGAGTTTGCAAAGATGTGCTATCGTACGTTCTACTGCCCGATGAAAGAACACACATACTCACGCACAACAAACACTGAACAATTAGAAGGCAAGCACACGTGCGACTATTGATAAACGGTGTTACACAATTTTGTGTCAGTTTCAGTAGTTTTAACTTAAAAGTTTGACTTCAGTTCAGTTCTATAAAGTTTAGTTTAGATTGCGTTTTTAGTCTTGAGTTATTGAAATACGTTTATAGTTTTTTGAGTGGAATTGAGTTTAAAGTGCTACTATGACGAAAATCGCTCAAACTTGGATTCAGCTGAAACTTCCTAAGAATACTCTTTAAAGGTCCAATAATCACTGTATGAAGTGTTTTCTCGATATTCAGTACGAAAGTATGATATTTTTACGATTATTTTTTGGAGTCTGTGACGTCATACACTCAACATCGAACATCGCTCCATACTTTTCTTTGTAGTTTATGATCAAAATATCAGTAGTAAAAGGAGAAAGAAATACCCAAACACCCCAAAATATAAATTATAGTCACAAGTAATGTGAAATAAGCACATTAGCCACCCTTTGGGCTTCATAGGAATAAAATAAAATATACAAAGAAATATATGTAGCAATGTTTGATGTTGAGTGTATGACGTCACAGACTCCAAAAAAATAATCGTAATAATATCATACTTTCGTACTGAATATCGAGAAAACACTTCATACAG
This sequence comes from Actinia tenebrosa, assembly GCF_009602425.1. Next base: position 40,779 of record NW_022261846.1, read on the forward strand.
TGATTATTGGACCTTTAAAGAGTATTCTTAGGAAGTTTCAGCTGAATCCAAGTTTGAGCGATTTTCGTCAGAGTAGCACTTTAAAAATGATGTGCATATTATTGTTGTAGGTTGGGATTCGCCAGACGAGTTTGGTACATTACCTTTATCTCCCTCGACGAGTTCCCCAGGACCTTCTGGTCTTTCTGGATCAACGTTATTCTCTAATAGGAGCTGGTCTCCTCCGCTTACAAGTGAACCGCATCCACTCACTGATGACTCCACTAGTGCAGAGAGGCTTTTACATCAGGAAGTTACAATTCATAGAACTTTTTCTTCGCCAAATCAAAATATTTCTGATTTTCAGAAATTGAGCCATCAACTTAAAGGTAAAGGTAAACGCTGTTCAAATAAAAGTGACAGTACCACTACCGGTTCAAATGCTATTACGATATCTTCTTGGGAATCAGCTGCAGAAAGCCATTCTGACATTGTAGTCTCGAGTGAGGAGACAAGCTCTCCTAGTGTAAGTCAGGTAAAAGAAGAAAACCATACACCTAAAAGTATTAAGAAATGGAAGCGACGTTCTTCGAGTGATCTAGAATGCTCATCACTCTCACGATCGAAGTCACTTCAAGATTACCACAACACTAGGTCGAAAAAGTTTCGTCGAAAACACTCACATGATRATCGATATCGCAAATCGCGATCTCCTTCTCGAGTATCAAGGCGACCAAGAAGAAGAACTGTGAGATCGAGATCACCTGCAGCTGCTCCTTCAGGATGTGATTCACCTGATTTGTTAGCTAGTACAGTAAAAGGCAAGTGCGAAAGGCCTTCTACACCCACGGAAGAAGAAATTAAGCGGGAAATTTCAGAACTTGAAAGAAAAATTGCCGATGATACAAAGAGACTCACGGAGCTTCTCGAAAAACAAGAAAAAAGAAGACTGGGTAATGTTAGTGTATCTACTAAGGTATTAAGCACTACTGAAGATAGTGGCACGGATGAACTAAGTAGGTAGACCGGCTCACTGACATTTCAAATTACTAAAGAATTTGAGACGGTTTATTTGGACACTTTATAAATTACTTATTTCCCCGTCGGGATACATTTAGCTAGTGTCACGTAGTCATCTTTCAACCAGTGAGAGTGTTCGTTATATCGGAAAATTTCGTAACTATATAACAATCACCGATAATCACATCGCCTTCAAAAAATGATTGTTGATTATTATTGATAAATTCAGAACTAAGATGTCTAAACTAGAACATCGCGGTGCAACTATCGTCAGGTTTTTGGAAATATTTTTTAATGAATTAAATAAAAAAGTGTTATATCCGCACAATTCATTGGTTGACTATGCATTAAAACAATTACCCAACTCACTCTCGTCGTACATGATCTTTACCCGGTTGACTCAGTTTGTTGAGCATCGGACTTTCGTACGGGAGGTCGAGGTTAAAGCTTCGGTCGAACCAACACTCGGGGTCTTAAAATAACTGAGTAGAAGAAGCTGCCTATAAAAACTACAAATGGTTGACCTACACGTGGCGCGGATGACCACGTTAAATGGCGGTCTCAACCTGCAACGGAGGGACGTAAAAGAACCACCGAGGGCGTAAAGAAACCCTGGCAGTGACCACCCTCAGTGTCTGGCTTTTACTTATGATTTCTTGGGTTGATTGTGGGATGGGTATGGGGATTTAACGGGGTTGGAAATTGGTGCAATGTACCTCGAAGGAGTCCTATTGTCTAGCAGCAGCCTGCGGGCAAAAACAAACACAAATAAAATAGCCAACTCGGCCAGGAGACTTCGTGGAATAGTTGCTAAATATATAAAGCTAGTAGCATATTGATCCGCAACCAGTATACTGCGGGCTACTAATCAATGGCTTTTACTCCTTGAATGATGAAATAAATAACTTCCTTGAAATCTATGTGATTTTAGTGTGCTTATATAGACCTCGACCCTCAGGATCTCCGGGTCTGTTTCGACTTTACCGATGAACAGAGGAGCCTTGCGCAGAGTCAGCTATAACTGGGATACCATTTGCTAGCTGAATGAAGAAAACAGCATGGCCACCTCCCCCTTCACATACGTAATATTTTTATTTCAACAAAAGTGTTTTGCAATTTTTTGCTCAAAAATGGAATCGTGGGGACTGAGTGTTTTCTCGTTAAAAATTCAAAATATACTTTGCCAAATTATTCGCCAGTGCAGATGCATATTTAGATATTAACTTGTTTAAAACTACAGTGTACTTGGCCTCTTTAATAACGAGCAGGAGACTGGGACGAGTTTTGAATCTTATTATCTTATAAGGAAAATCTTATTAGGAAAAGCATGTGAAGATTTGTAACTCTGGCAAATCTAACATAATTGGATGTGACCAGAATTATTGGCTTTCAAAAGTGCCGAAAATTTACAAAGAGTGTATGGTAACAAGGGATACTCGGTCATCTCCTTAAGCCATACATTCTTTGTAATTTTTTCACACTTTTTAAAATACGAAAAGTATTCAAATTTCACTTAATTACCGTAATATTGAGACGCTTTATCAGATGACAAAGCTTTTAAAATTCAAAACTCGCCCCAGTCTCTTGCTTGTTTCTAAAGTGGCTAAATAAAACGGACACCCGACAGCCCCTTCTCGGTCTCAGATTTCAGATATCCGACCGACGACCGAACGTTTTTTTGGAATAGGTGTATGTTACAGAAGGTAATTCGATGCTTATTCATGCAACTCTTGTCACTATACTGGGCTGAGGCAGTAAACTATACAAAGACCTTCAAAGGGAACATCCGTAAGACCCTATAAAGGAAATCAATTTGTCCTTTAGGTGTCCCGCTTGTCCTTAATTGATGAGTTATGATAAGGTCATTGAAGTTGAGTAAGTAAAGCCGGAATTGATATTAAGGCTAAGGTTAAAGTGCTTTCTGGTTCATTTAACTGAAAAAAGTTCATTTGTTGTATCATGCTTGAGACAGAACCTCATTATCTTGACAGTTGATGTGAGTGAATCGACGGAATTGATGTTTGACTTTGTTCTAGCCTCTTAAAACAGGAAAAGGATTGAAGCTTTCGCCTTATCATTCGACAACTAGTTGTGCTGAAAAGGCAGATAACATATATTTACTTAACATTTACTTTCCTTCATAAACCATTAAAGGATGTGCATCTGCTCCTTTGCCTGAGTACGTCATTAAAACAAATTAGCAAAGATAACAACTACTTTGGTAACACCGCCCCCATGTAAACTAGGAAGTCAGTCTAAGTTAGTTTGTTTGGATTCAGTAGTTGACTAGTTGGTTTTAATTTGATGTGTATATGTTTGTAGTGTGATGTAAAACGGAAGTTTTTGATTTAATCATGGATGTTCTTAAACTACGTCTGTCCTTTTTGAGTGAATTTCTTGAGAAAAAACTGCTTGTTAATAGCTCTCTATATATATGCTGTTTGAAGAGGAAATTCAAATACTTGAAATGGTATCGATGAAAAGTCATAATTTGCTTTCGATTTCGGACGTTGATCTATTAGAGTGTTTGTTTGTGAAATTACTAAGCGGAAATTACGAATAAATATGTTTGATAATGAATAGTATAAATAAGGGCTATTCAGGCAGTCGCAACTACCGACAAGCTCTACACACTTTACTTGATTGACTACAGCTGTAACAGTACCCACATCAGTAGTAGTTACCAGTACTATTCTAGTTTTCTGTCCTGATCTTTATACCTTCGTTCAATTACGATGAAGATGTTTCTATTTTTCGTCACCTTTGGGTTGGTGATTCAGTATTCCATGGCAGGTAAGTCAGTTATGTCTAATGTTAACTTGGCGCAGCTCAACGGCATCGTGAACTGAAAGCACAATCTTAAGGTGTCCCTGACAGCCACTATACAGTCACTGCCAATCTACGAGAACAGCTCATAACCAGTTTTACTTATTTTACTAGCTTTGTTCCCTCCTAGCAGAGTCTCTCCTCTTTCTCTCCCTTCTTTTATGCGTGGAGGAGGGAGGACGAATGAAACCAGTTTTAAAGCCGGCTTTTAACCGGGTACATGTAGTACGCAAACCGGAGAACCCGGAGAAAACCCTCGTAGTAGAATAGGAAAGAACACATAAAGTATAACGTCCTACATCGGCAGAGTCTTTTTTCTCACTCCACCAAAACAAAAGGAAAATAGGCTCTGCTAGCAGGGAAGAGCTTTGCTATTTAAACATATAACTAATATTGTAACACTATGTAAAAATGAACAAAAAGAAATTAATGTAAGGCAGGTTAACCGCAACAACTGTGGTAAGCCAACTACTGTTCACCCGAATCTGGAGTAGTAATAAAACATACACTTTCGAATGAATATTACCTTAGCTAGATTCAGTTCTAAATCCAACCCCTTTTTCATTTTTAATAAAAATTTTCAGCGCACATATGTTTAGTATTTTTACACAAGTGAATATAATAAATCCAGCGTGCTCATTGGTCACAACTTACGTCTTATAATGCTATATTCACCTGTTATTCACTGAGCCTGACGCGAATATATTTTTTAGTATTTTTCAGACAAGTGAATTTAATAAATAATGAAGACAAAAGTTTTTGTTCAAATTCAATTTATATCTGCAAGCAGTCCAGATCGACAAACGAGCGTGATAGTGCGCACGTTATATTCAGCTGTAGGCTTGATTTGGTCGACGACAACATTTTTCTATTTAATCAGTTGCCTATATATATTCGCATAATTGATTTAATTAGTAAAATGTCCCCTGTAGAACATAATATTCTAAAAAAGTGTCATCATTAAGATCTAACCTTAAACTTTTACATTCTCTTTTCAATTCTTTAGGGAAATGTCCATCAAACCAACCAATCAGAAACGTTGCTGTGGTACATCGTCGTGTCAACCTTTCGACAACTGGTGGGTGCTATTTATCCCATTCTGGACTGCTTCTTCAGCTTGCGGACGGGAAATCCTGTGTACTTGAATATTCAACAGATGGAAAAGCTACTTTGTCTGCTGCTAGTCCTTTTAACTTCGACATGTCATGTTGGTTCAAGGTTAGTTCTATACTAAGAGGTAATGATGGGTTAACTAAATAACAACGCAGCTAGAAATATACTGAGGGTTCCGCCTTCATTTCCTCTAAAACTGCTTACACAAAGTGAAAATCAGAAAAAGCGTCGGAATCGGAATCAACTAACTGTCCCTAGGTTTGAATCAAAGCTTGTTGCAAGTTTCTCCTGCGCTGGCGCTGTGAGGCGCTTCCGGGGACTGACGGGAACCCGAAAGGCCTCACAGCGGCTGCACAGTAGGCTAGTCGCAAGGCAGAGGTCGCAAGGGGAGGATTTAATAGCGGCCAATGGGGCTGCGGACCCCATTTAGTTAGAAATAGTTAGAAATTCAGAGTTTTTCTTTTTTATCTTTGTTTTACTTTATTTTAGAGATTCCAACTTGGAATTTGAAACTCGCAAAAGCAAGAAGCTAAGTGAAAACGCAATTTTTTTATTAACGTTTTACTTATTTATTTTAGAAGTGCTACATAGTGGATACGTACGATAACAAAGACCACGACTACTGGAGGACCGAGGAAAAAGGTGTTCCTCTTTCTCAGCATTTGGGTGCAGTCTCTCCAACGTCTGCAAGGAACCAGATGCAAGACCTTATAGGTGATCAGTTCCATCTTCTTAAACGAAACAGTCACCAAGCCCAACAGAAATTAAGAACCTTATGGGGACTTCCCGTTCATAAAACCACCTATGACACGAATCCCAGCTTTGTTTGCTCTTGTGTTACTCGTATGTCCAGTTATTTGGTCCCTCCTAGAGTTCGTCAGATATACCAAACGACAAAGGAGGCCTGTAGAGAGGTACACTAGTTGTAAATCAAGATAACAAAAATGTGGTAATCGATATACGATCTAGCATGATATAGCGAGCCTATTTATGGAATATACCGGTCTCAGAACTGTTAAAGATAACCTACTCGATTTTATTACATAATAATATGAAAAGCAAATAACTCTTTGTTTTGAACTTGTATTTTCTTTAAATTAAATCAATAAAAGTTTCTATAGCATTTGGGCCAGTCTTCCTTGATTTAACATTAGAAAACTAAACACATTGAAACGAAGGCAAATTGACTTGAGGTTTTGAACCTTGTACCCTGGGCTCCAGAGGTTCTATTCGCTTTTCCCGGAACATTGAACGAGCGAGAGCCGTCAACACAGTAAATGCCGGAGCGAGAATGCAATAACCTCTGAACAGAAAAATGAGAAGTAAAATGAATATAAACGTAATCCTAGCCGGCAGGCCTGTGACGGAACAAGACGGCCCTCGTACTAGGTCTCGTCAAATATTCCTTTGCGATTTAATCTTTTTATTTCTTTGTAGCTACTCATCTAAACCACTTTCTTTGAAGGTACATCAATTACTGCCATAAATTGGAGAGTTTCTAGAACTTTCAACATCTGCAACCTTTTCGTTAAATGCTTTGGTGATATGCGAGACAGAAGAGGAATGAGCCGTGATTTGGTTGAGCTCCAAGTTGCACTCACGCCTCGTCTGCTATCTTTCTCGTAGGCTGGGTTAACGGAAAAAATCATGTAGTAAAACACGTTTTCCTTCTTGCACCTAAAGATTGCTTGTTTGAAATCAAAGCGCCGCGCAATTTAAAAGTCCAAAAAAAAAACTAGTTTTGCAAGTGAATATACTTATAACTGGTTTTAGCGTGCGGGTAAGGGAGCAAATAGTCCAATAAAATATTAAATTTCATTCGCTGTTCATCAGTTACAGCAAAAAAGAATCAATAGATCTTTGGATAGTATAAAGCATCTTTTCCAGATAGTTTTCTAATATCTCTAGTTCACGTGAGATCGTGCGTCTTTATTGATCGTGCTTTTCGCCCCTTGTACGCCATGGTATTTCTTTCTAGGCAGAGCACGATATCAAACAGGGGGAAAAAAGGCAAAAAATCGTGTTTGCTGCCCACACATTCGCTTCTGAATGGTTTTTATTAGCTTTGTTCTATTATATTTGGGTATTGTCGTTAACTGTATGCGTGCGGCTTAATAATACCCATCATAGTTAAAAGGGGCTAATTTCATTTTTTACCACCGGAGGTCAGAGAGATGCCGCTTCATTTTGAAGTCTGTCACATCAGTCAATTGATCTTGGGCATCTTCTTTAGTCTCGAACCCAAAACACTTTCATTAACAATTTTTAATAACTTTGTAGCAGACAAACATTTATCATTATATGAGTAAAAACGACTTTTCAAATCAGCTATACCGGAAGCGGCATCATTTATCAAAAGGAGAATGTATCCCATAATAATATCCATTTTAGAAAAAAACTTAAGTATTTGGCATATATTGTTTTTTTTTTTCCGATTTTTAAAACCAGGCCTGTTCTGGTAGATACCTCTTAGTAGGTGATTTTCACACAAAAGCAGATGCACATGTCAGTAGTTATGATACTACGCATGCGCATAACTTAATAAACAAAAACTATTGCTGTCTAAAAATGTATTTTCCTGTAATATCTTATGAGATTGCGCATGCCTAGAAGAAATGACTTTTCGAACATCAAGTGGAAATGAATAAAATAATAAATCCTTCTAAGTTTAATTACTAAATCATATATAACACAAGTTCCGACTCAACTTCAGAACGTATAGGCTTATCTATAATATCTACAGGAACTGGGCCTGATTTTGGGCCGCCATTAATATTCCTTATCTYCTATTTCTTTCTTTTAGGACGTTCATGGGCATAAGATCCTATCGCTAGATTTTATTTTTAATTTTGTATGGTGAAAGAGTATGTACATCATACTAGAAGTAAGATAAACAAATAAAAAGTGGGGCTGGTTATAATTACGGACTTCGTTTAGCCGTCAGAATACTGGAAGTTCACCCGTTTTATGGTAAAAACGCGCGCACAAGATAAACATGGAAAGTTGTCAAAAATAAGCCATATTTTATTGAATGAGGAGATAAATCGTCTCCATTTTTCACATTCTAAAACGGCCATTGGTCGATCACGGATCCTGTGCTCTGATTGGCCGAGATACTAGTGGTCTAAAACTAGAGACGTGCACGAGCAGAGAGTGGAGAAGTTAGTTTATCAGTTGAATTACTGTTAATTATTATCCTCTATAAACAACGTAGATTTTTATATATTATTTATAGGTCACTATAGCAGCGAAAAGTGCCGGCGAGTTTTGAAAATCAAAACAATGAAGGCTAACTCGCGTTTTCTTAAAAAAACTTTAAAAAAGTTGTTTGTAGCGTAGTTCCCGCGCGGGCCTTCGGCCCGCGCGAGCGGAGCACCATACTTAAGAAATCAAAGATAACCCATGGTAAATTGGTAAGCTCGTGAAGCTTTTTGAGTACCAATGAACTAAAATGATATGACAGTTGGTGACTCATTTCATTAAGGGTATTGTGACCCGAGTAAGGCGATACATGTAGTGGGAGTTACGTTTTGTGCAAACAAACTGTTGTCTTTATCAATTAAATTATTTGCTTCTGATTGGCTACAATCCTTTCTTATCCGACATCTGGTTACGAAATTTTTCTACGATTGAGATTATCTGGACCGAGTCTAATCGATCCAATATATGAAAAACCAGGCTGTTTCGGATTCTTCTTCCAACTTAATGACAAATACGACAATCTCATATCTCAAGGTCCAACAAAAAGAGCATAAAATAAACTAAGAATGCTCAAAATATGCTGCTGATTATGAAGTGGTCGAAAATCCAAAATGGCTTCCTCTGCAAACAACGTGCGTGGATTCTTCCAGTGACGTCACTTGGCGAATACAATGGATTCCATGGTTACGGGAATTACCAAAACGATTGGCTGAGAAGCGTTATCCGAAAAATGCGAAATCTAGCCACCTCGATAGCTCTCCACGAGCTAAAAATGGTAAACCATCGAGTTGATTTTTCATGGCTTGGCTGACGTCACTTCCGTCTGTACGTCCTAGTACACAACACAGGGATCCCGCTTGATGTCAAAGAAAAACTACTCGCAAATGCGGCTCTCAAATGCAAAGGAAAAATATCTTTAGGACAAATTATAGACCAACAACAATTTTTTTTTTTTAACTTAAAAAAAACATATAGTCAAAGGTAGATCAAGAAGTGTTCTACTAGAAGTCAAGTGTGTGTTTTTTAGCAAACGATAATATATTAGAGATTTTGACAAGAATTTTTATCGACAAATCAATGAATTTTTCTCAAAACTTTCAATATTTCTATAGATAAGCTTAATTGATTTTAATGCTGGATGAAATATAATCCGGAGAGCAAATATTACAACGACCTTTATTTAGCATTGTAAATCTTTAACAATTCGGTTGTTTTCAAAAAAAATATACAACTTTGAGGGGTGCCATCGGCAAACAAAAGAAGACTTTCATTCAATAATTTTATATCTTTCTATCGATAATTTATTTAAATATTGAATGAAATATAAAATTGCACCAAATATTTAACTGTTTATTTCGAGCCAGTAGTATGATTATACAAATGATCTGAAATTTGTATTGTTGAAAGATATATTGTATGAAGACCTHGTCTTTCACTTTAAAAAGCTATTTTGTCTCAGATGTTTTTTAACAAGTTTATATAGGTAGGCAACGATTTTCAGTGAAATAAAGTAGGGTCTGTGTGCGAGAATGTATTTCCTGTTTTTCAAAATCAATCAGTGAATCACAGGCAGCTCAAACAATGTAACTGTGCTGTCTATACATACTTTGATATTAAATTGTTCTCGGTGGTTCTTTACTTCTTCTTGGGTAATTTTTAGTTTTTCAAGGGGGAATAGTCCAGTTTCGAGTTCCAAATTACCGCTGTGTTTCTTGATTACAGACTCATTTACTCAGGCTCGAATCACTCTCTAATTACTCGCAACTACCAACGGTAAAGTAAAGAATGCACAACTTCAGCAATAGAATCACTTTGAAATTTGACGGACCTTGACTGGAACACGTGAATATTCTTCACAAAATGGAGGCTAAGCCTGAGTAAATGAGGCTGTAATCAAGAAAAACAGCGGTAATTTGGAACTCGAAAAGCTAGGTTCTATTGCGAATGACAAAATAAACAATGTTCTACTAAAAAGGATTTCTACTGCAGTCCAATATYCTAGATTTACTTTAAATGAATTCGTGCAACTGGTAAACGGTTAGACGTCTATGAAGGGACAGATGTATCAAACTCATTCATTACACAAAACCATTTATACCCTGGCCTTATATAATAATCAAAGCAAATGAGATGTTTGGGAGATACAGGAAATATAGCGTATTAACTCGATACAAATACAGTCTATTTTCATCAGAGAATATTCTAGCAATCTGATTGGCTGACAGCTAAAAACAAAAAAAGGACCGACACATAGAATGACTTGTATAATACACTCWACAAAATTACTCGATTCTGATTGAACAAGAGGAGTACAATTGAATCCCAAATTCCCAATTAAGTCGCTCAATTTTTTGAGTGTATTATAAACAACAAAAAATCGCACAATCTTCTCGAACAATTCGGAATTTATAATGTAYTCGTGATGTTTTGAAAGTTCTCAAATTGAACTCGGCTAAAGGCTCGTCCAATTTTGAAAACTTTGATATCACTCCTCGTTTCTATGAATTCCAAATTGTACTCGAGGTCGTGCGATTTCCTATACTAATCGTACGGAGCAGCGCGCGCTGGAAACCGTAGACTTGTTATTTAATTTTTTATGATAAAAGATACACAAATCGCTTATATATTTCCATTGAATGTTCTCTTATTGATCATAGATGGCGTCTTCAGTATAATGTTTATGAAATTAAAGCTAAAAAATTATAGTGGTTCCACTTGAGATTTTAACATTTATCAGTTTAAGGCATCATCTATGTTTAATAAGAGAACATTACATGAAAATCTGCTCACGATTTTTTAATTAGCTCATTGACTGAAATAGAACCAACGACTAAGGTTTGAATGTCGTACACAGTGGAATTATGAAAAATATTTCAAGAAACGGGAAATGTGACTTATATATCATCATCTAGATCACCTTTATAAAATAACACTCAATACATATGCAAGCTGCTGTGGTAGTCATGACAAAACAACAGCAAGCGCCAGGTTACCTTGGTAACAAAATGAAAGCATTTTGTCAATTCACGTTGATAAATTTGTGTAGCATTGTTTCGATCATTTGGTAAATATTAGCATTTCTTTTTTCAGAGGAAAGAAATCTTTATTTATCATATAACCATGTATATTCTATAAATGTTGTTGTTTTAACGGTTCATGTATAGATAGAATTAGTTTACTCACAAATCAAACAGCTCCCCATGGCCTACCAACATTATCACTCTTCCAAAACTATGGAGGGCTACTATTGATTTTGACCCTTCTAAAACTCTGAAGTACAAACGAAAAAGTTTTTTTTACCCACACCTACAGTTCCGTCATGAATTCATAATCGAATCGAGATCATGAAGTTGAGGAGCAAGCTGAATAATTAATGCAACCCCAAAATATAATGTTGAAATTGTTTTTTCTAGAATTCGATACTACATGAACAAAACATATTTGTAATGATATTCCTTTTCCGTAGGCTTTGTCTTTCAGAGAAAACTGATTAAGAAGGTTTTCACGTTGTTTTCCCCCGCTTTGAGGGTGGATTCAGGTTGATAGAATTGTAAACGTTTCCAAATGCAAATTTACATAGGGTATTTCCATGAGAATAATCTATTGGCAAATTTAAATGTGTCAATGGACGTCCAATCAACATGCAGCGCTTTCAATTAATGACGGGAAAATAACTTTTTTGAGCTTCCGATTGGAGAACGTATTGACAGCTTCTTTAAAGCCAAAATTTGCAGTTTCATATAAGAAAACCGTCGTACGGTTTTGAGTCAAATTATTAGTCAGTTTTCTTGTTCATGAATATGGATAGACTGGCAGGTGGAATGAGAGCGAGAGCTGCATGCATAATATTCAATTCAAATGGCAAGTCCATCCCTCTATGTATCCAGATGCCCCGAGCAACCACAAAAAAACACATTCAACACAACTGACGGCTGAGTACGGCAAACTTTACTGTGCTTGACTGCTATCGCTAGAATAGACCTTCGAATAATTCTGATATTTTAGGATTTTGTCTTCGTTATTTTTCTCTGATTCTTAAACGAGTATATTTAGATTTAGAGACAACTATTTTGTTTTCCTACTCACATACAGATACTGTAAGTCAGTCGAGACAGGAGCGACATGATGAGAAAATAGCCTTAACAGGAAAGTCAAATGGCAATAAATAAGCCAGACCAAAGCTATAATAATATCTTCATGCAAGAGGCTGAAGAAATATAATCACCGTAAGTTTTAAACAAGAAATGACGCCGGACACGGAGGAAGGATTAGTTAACATCAGAAGACAGGACCGTATCATCTTGAACTGTGGTGGCGTACGCCATGAAACTTTTCGAAGCACTTTACGGAATTATCCTGATACTAGACTGGCTTGGTCGGTAGAAAACCTGGCAAACAATCCAGATTTTGATCCAGATAAAAACGAATTCTTTTTCGACCGTCACCCTGGCGTTTTTGCTCAAATAATGAATTTCTACAGAACAGGGAAATTGCATGCCCCTCACGATGTCTGTGGGCCGCTATTCGAAAAAGAGTTATCTTACTGGGGAATCGACGAGAAACAGATGGAACCATGTTGTTGGTCTTTCTACACCCAGCACAGAGAAGCGCAGGAAAGTTTGAAGGCGTTTGAAGGAGTTGATATGTCGGATAGTGAAAGTGACGAAGATTATGACTCGAGAGGAAGGATTCATGATATTGATCAACTTTCCAAGTGGCAAAAGTACAAACCAAAAATTTGGTCCATGTTTGAAAATCATCGTGCTTCTAGGATGGCCATGGTAAGAGCTTTAGCTTAATACTTATCTGTATCGAAGAGGGATGTGTATATAATTCATCTATGACACAATTGAAAGCTCACCGTAATTTTCTAGCTCTTTTTGTTTAGTTCGGCTTTTGCCATCACGGTCCGTTAAAGTGTTATTAATCGGCAGACTTTACATGAAAAAAAATAATAATAAAAAAATAAATAGAAATAAAAAATAAAAAATGAAAAAGAGAAGAAAAGGAAGGACCTAAAGATTTAAGCAACACTATGACACTAACTTTAACAGATTTAAACATTTCAATAAGTTAGTTGAAAAGCGGGAGTTATAGCCTAGGAACTAGCCTAATATCATATGACCGCTAAGGAAAACTGATAGATATACTCTTTCATTGTTTGAAATGTTTATTTATTCAAAAAACTCAAAACTGAGACATCATAAAAAATATGGAAGGCAATTTTAAAGTTTATGAAATGTCTTTCTCTCTCTCTCTCTTTCTCTCTCTAATGACGTTGGCAATTAATAGGCTTCCACAGGCACATCTAGTGAGCGTAACTAACGTAGATTCATATTTAAAGATATAGAGGCTGAGTGAAAAATTATGAAGAAAGGCAGAGCAAAACAGTTTCAAATTCCAATTTAGATTCAAAACAAAAGCTTAGTTTTTCAAGGCTAATTATAAGGATAAGTTTTAAAAAATAAAGAAAAATAAAAACTACGAAAAAATGGGAGAACAAGCTTGATTTTAAAACAAACAAACTTGGGAAAGTTTTCGAATTTCTTGTTGACGATAAATATAGGCTTGAAAAGTTGATAAGCGAGAAAAACAAACTAAGTTCGAGTTGTTAAGTGGGAACAGTTGGTCACTTTTAATTTTGAATTAAATTATCTCTTTTTTATCTGTTTCTGAAAGTATTACTAGCTAGCCGCGCTTTGAACGAACTCCGATCCAAACCTGTTATTTATTTGAATATTTCATTTGTTAGCACATAATCTTAGTCTTGTTGACAATGAAAATTTTCTTGGCATATAACTTCGGTCAAGGTGTATAAGAGGAATTTTGGGATGGAGAATAAACGAGCATCTAATGATATTCGAAATAAGCGTTAGCGCTTTGCCCCGTAAATATTTTTATGAAGACATCAACCATCCAACCAACCAAACAGACGTGCAAACGAACAAACGAACGAATGGGAGAAACAAATAACCGAACGAATGAAGAAACGATTGAATGAACTATGGAATTAATTAAAAGGGATAGCATGTGAACGGAGGACTAGTGCTTTTTTAAGACTGATATTCTGGATGCAAATTGAATGCCAAGAAAAAGAATTTTCAGGTCGTAAAATGTTTGGGGTCTTTCTTTTTTTGGCATTCAGGGATGGTTTCATTTTTCGTACAAATGATACTGATAATATCTCTGAATCATGTTCAATCGATTGCAACATGTCTTTAATTGTAATTATCTAAATATATCGTTTCCCCCCCGTTCTACTATTACTAGTCATTACCAAAGCTGATTTTAAACTGCCAACGGATAAGAATGCACAGAGAAAAAGGCATTTATACGTGTATTTCCTAAGAATGATTCAGCTCATTTCAAAAAGTAACATGTCAGTTTTGTTACTGTGATGTCAATCCAGAATCCAATACTCAAGTGGCTATACACTAGTTTCAAAAGGTTCAGGTTAATGTTAAAAAAGACGGACGTATACATATCATAAGGTTTATCTAAGATTTCTCGAATGAAATATGCTTCATTTACATTAGTTAAATTTGAATTCGGACAAAGAAAGTAAACATTGTGAACACAGTGAAGCATGTGTTGATTTTGGTGTCGCTATGGAAACTTCCTACCAACAGAAAGAACTAGTCATTTCTTTGATCAAAATATGGCTCAGACAGGTTGTACCGCAAGTGCAACATGATCATTTTCGACTTGTTTAAGAAATTTTAAAAATATTTTGATTCTTCATGTTCGTTCTTTCTTATTTTGTTATATTCACTGATGCTGTCAACAGCAGCTGAAGTATCGTGCTATCGTACTGCCGCCAGTGTTTACGATTACCGCTGCGAAGCTGGTGAATCAAACAAGTAATATTTGACCAGAATTCATTTTAAATTTGTCTCTTCTAAATAATAAAGCAGCATATATTTCTCCCAAAGAGAGTAATAATAATTTCATATTTTTAGCATGTGGTCAAGATGGAGGAATCGAAAGAAGAGAGGATATAACTATAGAGCGCAGAGCAACCCAAGGAAATGATAAATTAAAGAAATAATGTTGTTAAAAGTATTGTTCATTTAAAGATATATACTATGCGTTGAACAAAGTTCATACTTTTCAATTACGAATTGACAGACTAAATCCAAAGCTATCAACGCTTCAAATGGGCCTTCAAATTTTGAAGTGTTAAGAAGTGCTATCCTCTCTTTTATTGAATTTTATTTTTTACTTTTAATATAGGAAATAACATTTTTAGTATTTGGAACATTTCTATGAAGGTTCTTTATAACAACGCGTTTAGGTTTGTGAAGAGAACTGTGGCTACGCGATAATTCAGGTTTTATTGCCAATGCGAAATAATTGAAAGTTAAATAGAATTAAGTCGCGGCTGTTTCTGCACTAACAATTAGACCAAAGAGATAACTAGCTAAAAAYTAGTGTGAGCTGGTGTTTCTAATGAAACAGTAATAATAAAAGGGTAAATTTTACGCCGTAAAAAGATGAAAAAACTTACTGACGTTCCGGACGCTAGTCCCTCGTTGGAGTAAAAGAGGAAAATTTGACCATCAGCTATTACAATTTGACCATCAGCTATACTAGTGGTGTATCACCGGTAAACCACTCATAGTAGCTCAGCCAATCAGAGCGCAGGATTGGTGATAGACCATTTGCAACAGTCTTTTGTTCAGCGTAATTAACATATAATGTTTTTTGTAGGTCCTGTTTGGCCTGTCACTTAGCTTTATCATCATTTCTGTGATAGTCTACGTATTGCAAACACTCCCTGAGATCAAAAACGACAGAAATGCAAAGCTATCTCTAACCATTCTGGAAGCTATCTGTGGAATTTGGTTCACATTGGAATTTTTGATTCGCCTAGCAGCTTGCCCAAGTAAACGACATTTCCTTACAGACCCTATGAATTGGGTGGACTTTGTTGCAATCCTTCCAGTATTTGTGAGGATCATCGATAATTATGATACATACCCATACGACGACCCTTCTCTCCAGTACGACATTCTTGCTGCCTGCAGGCTATTTAGATTGTTTCGTTTTTTCAGGCTGAATCTTGGTTTTCAAATTTTCAAACAAACAATGATAGCAAGCAGTCGTGAGCTACTGCTGCTAACACTTCTGGTACTCATTCCAGTCGTCATATTTGCCAGTGTTGCTTACATATGTGAAAGGGATAAACAACCCGACAAATTTAACTCGATTCCAAAAGGATTCTGGTGGGCTATCATTTCCATAACTACTGTAGGATATGGCGATTTGGCACCAATTACCCTTGGCGGGAGAATCTTTGGAAGCTTGTGTGCTGCAACATCCATTATCATTACAGCGTTGCCCATCTCTATCATCGGCAACAACTTTTCACTTTATTATTCACATGCGCAAGCTAAGATGAAGCTGCCGAAAAAGGAAAAGCGAGCGATGATTGGTATGAATAACTTTCTAATGGCCCAATCGGCTCGCAGGAGTGATGATGTCAGCATCGATAATGAGGCAGAGGTACCAGATACAGAGACTAAGCTTCATTCGGAAATGAACGGTTTAAACAGCGATGAATCGAAAATTATTAGCAACAATAGAAGGTAAAGGAAAAAATGAAGACATTTAATATTATGAGATGACTTGACAGCACAGGGCATGACATGACTTAACATGAAGGGACATGTGCAACGACGTCACGTGATGTAACCTGATTATGACATGACACTGATCGCATGTGGTGGTGACAACATATAAAATGACATCACATGTCCGGTGGGGCATGACCTGATGTGATGTGAGGTGAGGTGAGGTGAGGTGAGGTGAGGTGAGGTGAGGTGAGGTGAGGTGAGGTGAGGTGAGGTGAGGTGAGGTGAGGTGATGTCACTTACTAACGGTGTTTGACGTTTAAAATACCCGGCTTTAGATATTAAACTCCAATATGTTTGTTTCCCAGGGCCCGAAGAGCGCGTTCATCATTGTACGCAGGAGGTATAGTGCCTAGAATGTCCTTGCCAGTGCGAACAAGAAGTAGCGAAGATTTGACAGAAGATAAAGAATCACCTCCTGAGGACAGGAAGAAAAGCTTTACCAGCACGCAAACCACCACAATAGACACTCCACCTAAAAGCCCTTCACACTATGGTAATACCTTAACTGTTTCCCATTCAGATATTTCAGAAAATATTTTAGATATGTCATGCCCTGCTTATGAAGAAAATAGAATTATACATAACGAGTGTGAGGAGTTTGGGTTGGACGATATAGACAGAGCAATGGCTGCTGTGGAAGAAAGAGAAAAGAAAGATAAATCAAATGGCCTTGCTCGCCCTGGCACTCCCGTAAAACGCTCCATTAAACATTCGGTTCGATTCGTGAAACCAACGTTAACGGTAACTATGGATACAGAACTTGGAAACGTCAACGAATCATTCGTCGAAGAACTAGTAGAGGAGGAACTTCAAAATGAAAAAGATAGAAGCACGGAAAATTTGTCAAAAGCTCAGAATCAAAGCCCTTGGTCTCCTGAAATTGTGTCTAAAAAAAACGAGAAGAAAGAATCAACGCAGCATAGTCGTCATCACAGAGGTAGAAGATAACAACAGTATAACAAGCAGTTTTCGTTAGGCAGGGTTATCTGTTCAAACAAGCTTTTTAAAGGTCAAAAATGAAAACACACAAATATTTAGAAATATTGACATAACACCCTTGAGGAAGCTGCCGTGAACACTGCTTGTTGGTATCGAACTTTTTTCTGGAGAAATCACTATACACAGCCACCTAACGAGAATGTTGGCGCTTCTGCTATCTGTATTTCGTATTCTGGAATATTTGAAAAGGTTTTCTTTTTAGCCTAACTGATCTGTGTTTAGTTTCTATTCATGCTTAGCATATATCCTATTCAAAGCCCTTTTGGCTCAAGGAAATTTAAACTCATCTCAGTTATGATCACGCAGTTTTCACTTGTTCGTACAATTTTGTACCTAAATTTCCTAATTTTCCTAATCGTTTACCAGGTTTTTCCTCGCCGTTTCAGCATAAGCTGCATTTCGAGCAAGAAAACAAAGAGAATTTCGTATTTAGAGACATCTTAAATTTTGCTTTTGCTTTTTGTTCGATCGAATTTGAAGAATTTTGAGAATATAGTCACAAAGCAGCCATGCAGTTTAACATAAAAATTTGCAGCACTGAAAAATAGATAATAATAAATCCAAAAGCTTTTAAACAAAAAAGCCCCACGTAAGTTAGTACTGGTGCACTGTAATTTTGAATCCAAATATTTCATGCTTGTCTTTTGCTAGAAGTTTGGACAATGGCGTCACCGGCAATTATGTCAGAGTGGAAAGGCTTATACATCCATCAAAAGTTCTGCGCTACACTGCTCTAAGCGCACTCTCAATAGGTCAAAAAGTGGGATCATGGATTGTAAAAGTTGCTATATTTTAGTATATTTTACTATTTGGAATTAGCTTAACGCTACTTGCTCTTGAATATTTAATTAAAATTGTGCTTGATAAGGAACTATACGATTAAAATACAGCAATTCAGTTTTACAACTCATGGTCCCCCTTTTTGATCCCTTGAGCTAGCATGCGCTTAGCGCAGTATCGCGAAAGTCTTGATGCAGATATATGAGTTGTGTCCCGGCAAAAGGAAAATGAGTAGTCAAACAAGGATTTAAGGAAACAAAGCGTGTTCAATTAAAAAACTTTTTGACTGAATTTAAACAAAAGTTTTAACGTTTAAAAACGTTTTGAGTGAGAGTAAACCATTCAACTTTTGTGAGTAAAATACGAGGCCACAAGCTTACCTTACACAGTATAGTGGCTTGGATACTCTTGGATACTATGCTCACTAGTAAAAGTCCTCCATCTCTGTATTTGGGATGTTTTGAATTACATGGGCATTACTTTGAGTTTTGCTTGCATCATGTATCGTTCGATCACTACCATGAACGACTTTACTGAAAAATTTCGCCGAACTTGATGTGAGTATTATTGTCATCTTGAAATGTAACCGTTCGCGTCAAGCCAACGCTGCAAGGAAATATTACAAAACAGCATTGAAAACTACAGCTACTGCTCGTGCTTTTAACTTAACACTTCTTTCTTGACCTCATTCGCAATGGTTTCGCGCGCGCGCTCATCATACGTGATGACGTCACATTCGAATGTTTTGATGACTATTTAACAATAGACCCCTTTCGAATTCCAAATTACCGCTGTGTTCCTTGATTACAGACTCATTTGCACAGGGTTAGCCTCGAGTTTGTGCAGAATATTCTCGTGTTCCAGTCAAGGTCCGTCGAGTTTCAAAGTGTTTGTATTGTTGAAATTGTGCATTCTTTACTTTACCGTTGGTATTTGTGAATATTTAAACACTGATGCGAGGCTAACCCTGTGCAAATGAGTCTGTAATCAAGGAACACAGCGGTAATTTGGAATTCGAAACTGGTCTATAGACCTATCCCGAATTCGCTTGACTGACCACGAAACAATGGTTTCAAGTCGAGGTTGAACTTGATGAACAAAATAATCAAGCCCAGTCTCAACTTGAAACCATTGTTTCATGGTCAGTCAAGTGAATTCGGGATAGGTCCATTATTCGCCGAAGGCAAAGTAAATATCGGAAAATATTTACTGAAACGCGAGTCTTCGAGTCTTAGATATTATGCATTAACGCGTCCGTTCTTGGTACATAACTCTAAAACAGACCAATTTTACAATGTTGACATTGAAATAAAATAAGTAGAAGAAATGCATTATTGAATGACTTGTATATATACAATACACCTGTAAATAAGTCGACATGAAATTCTATTGTATGTACTTCAAGGCCGTCAATACAAAAAGAATTTCTCCGAATAGTTAAAATTTTGCTTACTAGACTATTCTAAAGCTAGTGTTTTTCAATGATGTAATAAACTTGTTATATAATCATGCCATATTGTTATTGATCYTATTAGAGAGAACCTCTAAGCTTAACTCTGCTAACACTGAGTTTAGAAAGCGTTGAGTTGCTTAGTGCGAGAAGAGGCCGGTTACAATAGAAGTTTCCCGCATTCCCATCGTCCTTTTTCAAAGAAATGAGTAAATGAGTTTACACAAAGTTTATGAATGCTTAATGCACTAACGATATTTCAAAATACTTTGGGTAGCAAAAACAAGTCTTTTACTCACAGATGGTTACCTTACCCTACCCTGGGAATTTTAACTCGGTTTGCTTTGAAAAATAGTAAGTTTGATAAGTCATATTTCAGCTAGCAATTTCAAATTAATAACTCAAGAACTCAATAACAGTGCCACGACGATCAAATTTTAATGTCTCCATTATCTAATTTACGAAAAGAAGGAAACCGGCGTTTTTCATTTCTTGTTAGCATTTTTGGTGCGAGAGATATTCAAGTTTTAACTGCTAATGCTTATGCTAGGAGGTTCACGTTCTGAACTAACAGTTTTCCTCAACATATTTCAAAACAAGTGTGGAATTTTAGTGCTCTTCTTCTTCTTCTTCTTCTTCTT
>NW_022261847.1:0-30206 GCF_009602425.1 Actinia tenebrosa
ATTTGGATTCTTTTTGATCTATTGAGAGCTCTTTAAAGATGGCCATCGATTTTTGCATATTAATTAGGAAAATTACCCMTTTTAATCGATTTTTCAAACTTTTGCAATTTTCTCAAAAATAAAAGCGCGCTGGGACATTTTGATATTATTTCCTAAAACAACTTACCCAAAGGGTTGTTTTGGTACAATAAAAAGAAATTCGATTTTTTGAAACTGATTTAAGATTCTCGACGCTTACAGACATACGCTCTTAATTGCTGCTTAATTGTTTAGTGAAAATTAACTTGTATGTCTTTCATTCAATCAAAATTTTGGAGATTTCCGATTTTTGTCACAACAAAACAGTTCTAAACAGTCTTGAAAAGTGGATAAAAAATGGTAAACAAAATATAAGGTTAAGCTTACTATTGCTTCAATTTATAATTTTACATAACAATGTTTGGATATCCGTATGAAGAGTTTTATGAAGCTGCCTAACGAGAGAGTAGAAGATTCACCCCACCCACCATCCCTGGTGGAGGTTGACGAAGCATCACATGCTTTTCGCATGCTCATTGCCAGCAGTCGCGGTCACCTTCCATCGGTAATGAGTATGCAGTGAGGATAAAATACTGTGGAGCCTATAACTTTTGCAATAATCGCTCCCATTATGTCTAAAATCCAAGATGGCCGCCATATCGTAAAAAGGTCTGTTATATCTGGCACCCTGTTTTATGTCGCCCAGCTGGGCCTCCCCACAAACAATTCTTTCCAAGACCCTCACATGAGAATTGATTATCGATGCTAACCAAGAGGAATGTGGGATCTGGGTACGAGATTGGTATTTTCTATGTTTGAGTTCTTGCCTCTTTCTATAGCGGAAGTGACGAAAAAGATTTAGCTGATCAAACATCGTCAACCTTTTCATGGTCTTTTGTTTCCAAGTCTAGAGCCGAGATGGCACTGGATAAAAGGTGACGTCAAAGGCATCACTGCCACAAACGCCAAGAATGTAATAATATAATATAATATAATATGATTTATATAGCGCCTATACAAGTCGGCTCTAAGCGCTGTAAAATATATATAAATTATGATTCGAAAGCTAGTTTAAACAATGTACTTGAAATTAACTTGAAAGAGGACCAGCGAAGAATGTGGAAGGAGAATTTTTTWAATCAATTAGTTGGAGGTCAATCAATCAATCATTTAATTATTATTCCATGCAAGAGATTACATGTTGAGACAATTTTGTATAAAGAGGAATATGAAAGATAATTACGATACATTTATAATACAATGGATGTGAATTTAGTGTAAAATATCTTTCTCAAGGAAAGTAGCAAAAAAGAAACCAAAGGCTTATATTTTTGGGCTGTTTTTCATCACATTATATGTCTTTATCTGTGAGGAACGAGATTAGTTGACATTTGTCAGGGATATGGAAATACGCCTAGAAAGTTGTTGGAGATGGCAACTAACTAAAACAATCACTTGGTTAYTAATTGACCTCTGTCACGCATCATGCCTCTCATTTGCATATGGCAAATTGTCGTCAGTTGATTCCTTAGAGTCGGCTTGGGTTAATTAATTACTTAAATCTAAGTATCATCTTATTCAGCTTTTACCAGCTTTTACTATGACTATCTGAAACCTCGAATATCTGCTACACAGATAGTCCTAAGGAATGAATCTATAACGACCATCAAATGGCTTGCTTTGGAAGGAGAGAAGCCGAGTTTTACTGTCATGTTATACTTTTGGACGAGAGCGAGTTTCCTGTCACAATCCAAGTGAGTACGATTTTTTAATCATTTCGTATTTTTTACAAGAGTCAACGTAGATGTTCTATCAACCCTGTAGTATATTGGCCCAGCTGAATTTTATAGGCTTGTAGGGTTGACAGCAGCGTTGTGTTGTGTTGAATGATTGGACACCTTTAATTCAAGACTGGCCATTTTTTGAAAGTATAAACACGTACTCCAGTTTAGTGTATTCACTCTTATGACTACCACAACATCTTCAGCGACGCCACTGTAAAGGTATAACGTTACTACAATACATGCCTCAAGTGATGTTATTTTATATGGAAGAAAGACAGGGTACAGAAGGGTTAAGAAGAAGCTCAATATTATCGCCCCAAATGATGATGCTCAAACTAATTCCTAACAAATGTTAATGCGTAACAGAGAATCATTGTTGTATGCCTTGAGGAAATAGAGCACACGAATCGTTTGGGAATGATATGATCTTGACATGAGGGTGACTTCTAGGACGACTTATCCCTTTAGGATAAATATATTACAAACGAGCAGACACTCGCATGCATATTACTGTATTATTTACTGTATAGGAATATGAATCTTTGCTTTTGAATAAGATCAAGAAAATTCGCAGTGGTGCACTTCAAATATTCTCGCTAATCGAATTATGTTGGTAGTTTATAAATATTAGAATTATCCATAGCTCATAAAGAATTTAAAAAAAAAAAAAAAAAAAAAGAAAACTTTATTTATGATTATTACCATATTTATTTAAACCTCTCAGACAAAAGGATGTAAAGTAATTTAGTTGTATTCATAAGCAGGACGGGCTTACTGCTGTGATATGACATCAGGTGCGTGGGGGTTGAAGGAAAACACGACAAAAAAAAAAAAAAATCTGTTATACTCACCACGATTCTTTGATAGATTAATGTTTATGACATTTCTACGCTACGTGACCCTCAGTTTGCAATATAAAAACAAGCAGTGTTAAGTTAATGGATTTTCGTAGCAGGTCACACACATGGCTGCAAGATTTGTGATCCTATCAACAACTAACATTTGTATGATGACATGTACTTGATATGAACAATCCATTATGCTTTTTCTTTTGTAACTTTTTTTTGTCTGCAAAGGGCATTATATTATGTACTACTATATGCACGTGTTATTCCAAAACTTAGAATGTTTCATAACTTGACTGAACTGCTATATATGTCAGTCATACTGGATTATTTGCCACTGTTGCTATGAGGAAGAAGCTCCAAGCAACATATCACGTTACCACCAGGGTCCTCTTTTCCTCTTTTTCTGAGAGCCAATCTCGTGAAGTCTCTTGGATCATCTAACTACGAAATCGCTTTTATCGAAATGACACATCAGATACCTTACTCACTCCCCATTAAACAGGGGGGGATGTTACGACCAATGGAAAGTTGTAATATTGATTACAATTTGCTTTTGTCCATCGATTGATGAATTACGGTTAGTTAGTATGGCTTTATTTTTAAATAAAATTGGAAGTTTGAATCAAGTGAGTTTAGCAATAATAAAACAATACACCCTTAACAGTGTTTGTTTGATACAACGCAGAAATCGACCAAGGGACAAGAGGTTCTTGAAAAAGTTTTCGATCATTTGAATTTGCTTGAGCGAGATTACTTTGGGCTGCGCTACGTCGACAAGGCAAGCCATTCTGTAAGTAGATGACATTTCAAGACAACACTCAGTATAATAAGGGAGGGAGGCACGGGGGGCACGTCCTCACTCCCAAAAGTTTGYTTTCGGCAACAAAGTTTATTTCATTCATTCGGGATTCCTGTGGATTTGGCGGGGGTAGTCTCCTTGGTAGCTGTAATCGACCCAGTATTTGGGACCAACACTTTAACGATTTAGAAAACGTGTGTGTGCGATTTTGCACGAGATGTACCCTAGGGTCCAGAAGTTACTTATTTCTCCCTTGCGCCTTCGGTGCTCCCTCGTTACAACCATGGGAAGCAAAATGGAACCCAGGCTACACGAGTTGTGAAAAAAGAACGAACTTGTACATTAAATAGTGTAAATCAGTATGAATACTTGTCAATATTAGCATTCAGTATTAAATAGCAATGTCTTGGTTTCTAGTGTATTTTTGCTTAGTATTTGCCATTTGTTTGTCCTTCCAGAGATGGCTGGATCCCATGAAACTCGTTATGAAACAATTAAAGGGTAAGCTGATCATCTGATTCACTCTGTTTTATAGTCCAATAAGCTGACACTAACACTACCGGTCATTTCTATTCATTTTACAGCAGGTCCTCCATATCTGTTATACTTTTGTGTCAAGTTTTATGCTTCTGATCCTTGTAACTTACAAGAGGAGCTCACCAGGTAATAATTTTTCTTGTTTTATTGAACCGAAGTTGCAAGGGGACCAAAAATCCCACTTAATGAATCAAAATGGTATCAATTTCGACCAATAACTAGTCACACCCATTTTAAAAATATATTCTAAAAGTGATGAAACCATAGCTAATTAGCTATGATGAAACACAGCACACGGTAGTCCATAACTAAATGAAAGCAAGCATGTGATAAGCATTCATTAACGATTTCTTTGATGTGCCGATCGTTCACAATGACGATCAAAACCTCCGAAAAAAGAGATTAAAATCTAAAAAGGATAAAAGCTCTAAAGAAGCAGTCTAACAGGCGCGTCGCACTAGTATGTTCCATGTAATCTCACTGTACTTTACCATGACTGATGATGGCAGTCGAACCTGCCGTAACATGTTTGGTTTGAAACTGCCAAATATCAAAAGTGTCGTTGTTTGCTTAAAACTTTTAATTCACTTG
Organism: Actinia tenebrosa; assembly: GCF_009602425.1. The sequence continues at coordinate 4,578 of NW_022261847.1, forward strand.
TTGCTGCTTAGGCCTTATGTTCCATGTCTTATGAACCATTGATACGAATTATGAAATGCACTTGTATTAAACTGCGCATGTCATAAAACTGAGAGTTCCTTATATAGCCATTGCAGCACGTTGGAATGCAGCTCAATCTGAGCGACTAAACAATAGTTTCCAATTTTCGGAAGATTGGGATTCTTTTGCTTTGTCCCCCAGATCGAGCTGCTTTGACGTCACATGCAAGGGGTCTATTGTCTGTATTAGTAGGGTATCCTATTGCTATATTGGGACAATCGCTTCAGTTTGTCATACATTGATTCAGTATTCTTCGTTGACTTTAGAGCTTAAAAGTGTTCTTTACAAAGCCTCTATTTGATCATTTTTCCATTCTTCTCCATGTTGTTTCATTTTCTAATTACCTTCTCATTTTCTTAGATATTTCTTCTTTCTCCAAATAAAAAGGGATATATTTCAAGGAAGGTAAGAAACGGTTTTTCATACAGGTAAAATATAAACACCACTAGCAATTAATTTACCGTAAATATTTGCTGCTTCTTTAATGAAGAATGCGACGCTTGCCTCTCACAGTCCTCTCACACAATTATTTTCCTCGTTATTATCCTCTCAAACACAAAGGAAGGATATTCCAAACCTCAAACGGATACCAGAAGTGGAAAGCCTAATGAGGACACGCACCGTAATGTATTATAAGATATAGATATAGTTAAGATATATAGTTTTAACTTTAACTCTAATAGTTGTGACTTCAATTCTTTTGGTTCATAACATCATTGACAGTCATTTGTGTTCACCGGCTCAGAATGGACTTGCGCTCATTACCTTTCTAAGCTTGGTTTTTACTTCATCTTGCGAGAGGTTGCAAGTGAAAAAGCCTCATCATAAGCAAAACTTTCATATTCAGATTCCGACGCCCTTTAGACTACGATTCTGACACCGACTGTTTTCTGATTTTCACTACTTCATAAACTGCTTGCGATCAGTTCCGACTCCGAATCCACCGCAAGCGGTAAGAACAGGGGTTAACTTTTTTGTTCGCATTGTCAGGCTGTGGACCTTCCACATATTTAGGACTAGTCTGGGGTCAGGTAGAGACAAGCATTGATGTCGTATATGCTTTTTTCTTTTTCTTAGACTACCCTGTTCTCAAAACTTACTATCAGAAGTTTCGTCATATGCTTTGCAGTGTAAGTTTACAGTTCATGTTATCCTATTTCATCTTAGCGCGCGATAATCCAAACACGTTTTAAGGCTAGCACGACTTTTTTTTATTTCCGGACGTCTTGTTGGTTTTTGGGGGAAGGAACGGAGGTCTTTTTAGCCTGCTAGCCTGCTAGCCTGCTAGCCTTCATAGCAGGCCCTTAGGGGATTCAGGAACCTTCCCCTTTCCAAAGCCCCCTCCCTCGCGATTCCCTTCACTAATTTCCCAGGACAAGGGTCTCAGAGCTCCCCACTCCCCACTCCCCACTCCCCACTCCCCCCTTCCACATCAACACATGCAACCCCCCTCCCCTTGTCTAAACTCTTTGTAAACCTTCTCATAAACTTACCGGCTTGCTCCAAAACAAACTCAACATATTAATTGTGACAGTATTTTCAACATGTGTTTGATCTTAGCCGAGCTTGGAGACTTCGATCCCAGACAACATACTCAAGGCTATGTTTCCGAGTTCCGCTTTATTCCCAAACAGGTCAGTTGTCTGCTTTGCTTCATCGACATGTGTTTGTTAGGACATTGTCATAAGAAATTCCATACTAATGTCTGTTGTTTTCTAGACAGAGGAACTAGAAGCAAAGATAATGGATTGTCATAAAAGACTGACGTGAGTGAAGAAGTCGACGCATACCGCTACCGCTACCACAACCACATTTGAGTTGTTTCCCCAGTTTCATTGGCTGGATCGATTATATTTCTCGTTTATGATTGGCTGATGCCAGATTTTAGCCCACAAAATGAACCACAATGTCCTGTAAAGTTATCGTAATTGTTTTTAACATTCTTGATATATTTTAGTGGAATAGTTCCATCAGTTGCTGAGTTCATGTATTTGGACAAAGTCAAGTGGCTAGAGATGTATGGCGTGGACTTACATTTAGCAAAGGTAAATTTAGAACTTAAAGCAAAGTTTAAAATGTTTGTAACGTGATTTTTAGTCACTAGAATTTCTACTATATCTATTTTTCTTGTCTTCACTATGCCTTATAACAGGGAGAAGATGATATTGAATATTTTGTCGCTTTAAAACCTGCTGGTGTTATTGTGTACAATAATAAAACTCCAGTTGGAACATATTTATGGTAAGTCAAGATCGCAATGTTATTCTTCTGTTTAACATGGCGTCAGCGATTGACAATCACTCTAATCTTTTTAGGTTAGATATATGTCATTTGATATCTGTTGCAATGTTTTATCGAAGAAAACGCACGCGCGTGCTTTGTGCAGTTGGCACAACACAAGAGGCAATGTTAGGAGTGCTTTTCGATACTTCTCTTCAGTTCTGTCATTCCCCAAATGCTTTTTTCATGACTGCACACGGCACAGTGGGAAAGTTTTAATAATAATAGTAATAATAATAGTTTATTATTTGTATTGCGCAATTTAACATGTTAATATGATCAACTGCGCATTACATATAGGTACCGACTAAAATACTAGGCATAAAATCTCAACTAAAAAAGAGTATATAAAAGATTTAATAACTAAGGTCCAGTTTAGACGTTACGTATCTCTTGTGGTAAATTGTTCCATAACTTCGGAACAGCAGCAACCTTTTTTATGTCTTTCATAAATACAAATTAGAATAGTCGTTGCTTTTGGTGAATGATGAGATAGAAAGCGCGGCGTGGCCATGTTAGATGGCAGAACATTGAAATTTCTTTACCATGAAGAATAAATTTTTTTCTCATGTTAAACAATTGTGTTGTTTCTGCTATCCAACATGGCTTCCGCCACGTGATGATGCAGAACCCTTAGTAAAAGACATGGGAAAGAGATTGTTAAACCCATATAATGGTTTTGATTTTGTGTTGAGAAATTTCTAACAACCTATTTTCTTTGTTGTGTCTGTTTTACGTTTCGCAGGCCAAAAATAACAAAAATAGATTTTAAAGGAAAAAAGTTCAGTTTGAATGTATCAGGAAAAGAGGTAATGAGATGCATGTGTATTTAATACTACAATGATAGTAGATTTATATTCTGATCGAAGCGTTTTCCGACATGATGTTAGCGAGTCGGTTGTTAAAAGATGTTTCTTTTTTAGGGGCGAGAATACGTGTATATTTTTTATCTACCAAACAAGTCCGCTTGTAAACATCTGTGGAAATGCTGCGTGGAACACCATTCTTTTTTCAGGTTAGTCATAAAAATTACAACGTTGGTAGAAACAAGGCGTTGCGTGGTGGTATTTTACCCACTGCAATTGGCTGCACGATATATTGAAGTAGGCATCTATCAGTATGTATCTAATAATGACTTACCTTCAACTATACATAGAGCAGACTATTCTGTTGTGGTTTCTCCATTGTGTTTTAGCGTTTGTAATTGTAACAATGTTTGAACTGGACAGGTACTAGATATTCAGCATCCAGTATTTTTTTCTTGCATTATTGCAACTTCTTGCTTTAGTCTACAGTTTGTTTTTTCTTTTTTTTTTAGACTTGATAAAGTTAAACCTCCTGTTCGACGTTCAAGCTTTAGTGGGCTGCTACGAACTGGTTCTGGATTCAGATACAGGTACAGGAGGCTTGAGTATGATTTAAATTGTCTTTGGGTCTTGTTTCATTGAAACCACAACTTGATTTGGAGGACGCGTGGCTAAAAAAAAACAAGGGGATTGGCTAACTCACAGATCAAATTGAAATTTAAAGTGTTAAAAGGGAGAAGAACCGGAGAACCTGGAGAAAAACCCTCAAATCAAGGGAAAGACCCAACAAACTCCGAGTGAAATCGAATCTAACCCGAGATCTCAGAGGTGAATGTACAACTGCTACACCTCACCCATGATTCCAGCCAGTCGGAAAGATATGATCTACAACAACTAAATCTGTCGGTGTTGCTTTTCCGTTATGTTATCAGAGTACACATATCAAGACCAAAATTAATGCACAGACAATGCCTTAAAAAGCGAATGGGAGGGACCCGGTTCGGCTTACAATATACTTGACATGTAGAAAACTAGTCAATAGTTCTGCAAACTGTAAACGTTTTCTTCAGACATTCGGCAGTTTTCCTCTGATTTTCCAAACATGCATAGGACGTTTTTTCACCTGGTGCCTTTTTGGCCAATTTCATTTTTAGCGGGCGAACACAAAAAGAAGCGTTAGAAGAAGGTAAACGAACCAAGCGATCGAGTCCTGTTGTGCAAAGGTATGCTACAATGAACTGAACAAGATTTTAGTTTCAAAAGTCATTATTTATTACGGCTGTTCAGTGGTTTTAGTACACTTTTAATGCTATGATAACTTTGTTCTTTAGAAAACCAAGCAAACGTTATAATAGACGAGAAAGCCAAAGCAGCGAGAGAGGTATGCTCATATCTAAATAGCCCATATCTAATATAGAGGATATTACATGGGCGCGCGGAGATACGAATTTTATCTTCGAGTGTTCAATTGATATCTCACGAGTGAGGGCAGCGAACGAGTGAGATATCTAAATTGAACACGAGAAGATAAAATTCGTATCTCCAAGCGGCCATGTAATGTTCTGTTTATTATATAGATATCGGTGAATCTTAAACAAAACAAAAGCTCAAAAATTCTTTATTGAAATACGTTACTATGTCAACAGCGATATCTTCACGTGTGAAAGATATGGTATCTTCCACTGGTGAAAGATATCAAGTTTTCGACACTAGAGAAAACCTGGTATTTCATCGATATCTATATAATAAAGCTTCTTATTATATAATTACCAATGAAATATCTATTTTTCTCTATTTCGAAAAATTGATATCTTCACACGTGAAAATAACATGTTATTTTCACGTGTGAAGATAACACCATTGCGATGACTATTCAAAAATACACGGAAATAATTGCCTGAAAAAGCCCAAACATACTCCATTGATAATTATATAATAAACAGAATATTACATGGGCGCTTGGAGATACGAAATTTATCTTCTCGTGTTGAAAATCTCTCACTCGTTCGCTGCGCTCACTTGTGAGAGATCTTTTCAACACTCGAAGATAAATTTCGTATCTCCGCGCGCCTATGTAATATCCTCTATATCTCTAATAGCCTGCGGCTTCGGCAGATAAGACGGCCTTGGTCTTCATAATTTACGATATCATGCTCAACCTCGTTCAATAATTGTATAATGTTCATTTAATAAGTAGTTGTATTCAGTTGTGCATTTTGGAAAACTGTTTGATCTTAGGTCATCCTTGCGCTGCACCAGTCCATGCGAGAAATGGTTTGGAAAAAATGCAAGGAAACATATCGCCTCTCGCTAACCCTGACACAAACCTGTAAGTATATCTAAGAAATAAGGTGTAGCACTGATTTCAAACCAGATTAGTGCAATTAGTAACTTGAAAAGAGTCACTTTTCTTATTCCCAACAGACAGACAAATTTACAATATCAAGATATGACCGACTCCGCACGTGGACCTGGACTGCCCTGGGAAGAGCTTGCACAGACCCAAGCGTAAGCCATAAACAATATTCCAGCATTTTTGTCCATTTTTAAATGTTTATATATCTGCCCAGAATCCCGTCGTTCGGTTCGAAGCAGTGGATCTTCACGCTAAACCAAACCAGAAATCGAGACCTATACCCCATTCACACCAAGGCTTAAACATGTTTTAAAGTGGTTTAATTAAACAGGTTTGGAAAACTATCTACGAACACTGCACAATCTTTGGTGAAATAATGCATGTAAACTGTTCTTTGTCTTGCTCTGACAATATTTTAGAAAGTTTCATTATATTGTAGGTTTCTAGTTCCTCAATTTTGAATGGGGTACTTGTCATTGTAACACTATATGTTTGGACGTTCATACTCTGACAGCATCAGTATCAGCTATATTTATTCATCTTTGTACCTTTAGAGGYTTATATACTCCTGCTCCAGAATCCCCTCGTTCGGTTCGAAGCAGCGGATCTACAGGAAAAGTAAGACGACGATCACCAAAGTTTCCAAGGTGAGGACGTGGAGTGTCTTTGTCTCTACAGTATGTTTAAGAGTTATTCCACAAGCTCGAGTCGTACATGAGCTCATGCACCCCCCCCCCCCCCCACCGTTCCCGTTTAACAAATAAAACAGCTTTTTCTGTGCTCCGTTCACTAAACTAAACTAAACACGCAGGAAGTGACGTAAGCACGAAAAAGCATTACTGAACGGAGCATGGAAAAGCTATTTTATTTATTTTATCATATAGTTACTAAATCTATTTCGGTATTGAATTTATTTACGCAAAAAAGAAACACGGTCGCAGGATCTACCAGCACTTCGCGCGCACGGATGGCGTCAACACTATGCTCCGTTCACTAATAAAGCACACTTTTCAGCCAATCGGCGCGCGCGTACTATCCTAACTATATATTATTGAAATAATTCATTATATAGACAATCACTGGAAAATTAGAAAATAAGGCTTTTTTATTCAATTTATAAAAAGTATATTTCCAAAAACCAATCGGATTCTTATCTTATATGCCCTGATATTTTAATTGACTAAATTTATTTTTTTCAACCTTTGTCAGTCCTCATCGTCGTTCAGGTCAGAGTAGTGGCAGTGAAACAGATTCACCAAGAAAACGGTAAATACAAGACCAGTTTTATTTTTTGATAAATAGCGATACGAAGTTCTAAGCGAGACTGGAGTGGGCCTATTTTTCTCTCCAGACCCAGTAAAGACGAGTTTTTAGAATATCTAGTTTTAGGATTCCTGTGGACGCGCGGAGATTAGAGCCGAGTAGGCGGGAAGCAGGGCGTAATACCTAATAATGCATGCATCATTTGCTGAAGACTCTTCACTTAACATTTGAAATAAACAGTAGATCAAACTCAATATTTTTTAAATTCATTTTGACCCAGGTCCCGATCAAGGTCGGCTTACTATTCTGATGATGACGTTAGTCGTAGACGCAGACACCACAAGAGGTAATAGATTGAAGATTACAGCGGAGGAGCCACCATGAAATACCCCTTTTGGGAAATCTTGTAACGCTCAGTACAATATTAATGAAATTAGAACTAACCCCCTTTGTGAAGCTGCGCGGCGGCCATTTTGGAATTCCCCCGGCTTTAAAAATAATTCCTAGAATGAATGACTGATTATATAATAGTTGTTAATCACTTGTAGATCACACAGACATCGACATACTCATTCAGCTGATTCTGGTAGTGATACTGGTTCGCTACCACGAAATAGGAATCCAAGAAAAAAGCACAGGTTTGTTGCTCGAATTATTGACGGATGTTATTTTAATCAGTAGCGTTCCACCTTTACTGAGCGGCAAGATCAATGAATAAGGAATATGAGTATTTGTTGAGTTTTAGTTATTTTGTCCCCTCAAGTAATCAATAGATATTTGACATTTATTGCCGGCACATTCTGTTCATCGTGATTATGTGATCGTGCTGATCTAGCTACAAAATGTCATTTATATCATTCAGGGACATCTCCTTAATGAAGTTCCATATTATTGTCATTATTATTATTATTATTATTATTATTATTATTATTATTATTAATAAAGAATTAATATTGTAGAGAACCGATCAGTATGGAGGAAGTTGTTAAACTCGGAGATGCGGCACCGTATCACTGGGATGAGCGTGGAAGTGAACGACGACACAGGTACTAACATCAATAATACACTTTTCTTTTAATTGTACGTACTCTGCATGTATGGGAACTTCTAAATACGAGTAGAAAATGTCCAAAGAAACATGGCATGTAGTGAGCTTGCCACTTTCTGGCTTACTCCCCTCTCGCGATCGATTCACCTTTATCACAAGTCACACTCACCAGCACTGTCGTGTCAATTATTCTCCAGGCTATTGGAAAACTTACTTCTCGTAAATTATCATTTCAGACATCATCGTGGTAATTATCACTCAGATGTTAGATCTGATGGATCGTCCGTACAAAGGCCACAAAGTAGAGTCTATAGTGATTATGACCGGTAAGTATATAGCCCATATAACCTATAAACCTAGCTTGTTCTCAGGTCTGCGCGTTCATCCTTTAACTTTGTGGATGCGGTACATAGCATCTTAACTTTGTTGCATGCACGTGGAGTGATAATACAAGCAACACTCGCTCTGCATTCAAACACACTTGGGACTACCAAGTGATATTGATATGACTTTGAAAAAATGCCTTTGGTCATACCCTTACTGCACATGCTGCTATTGCCACTACTGCTGACCACAATTATTTATTGTGTATGCTATTAACAATTTTCATGTATTTTGAAGTGTCTCGCAGACCGATAGAATGGTACCAGCATTAGATGTTATTCAACCTCGTATAGCATTAACAAGAGAAGCCAAAGAGCTTCGACACCGTCATCATCATCACCATAGGCACAGTCACCATGGAAACCCCGTAAGTGAATCAGGCCAATCTACTTTCTCAGCTCCACCGGCGCCTCCAACAAAATTTCTAGCAGATCTTGGTCCAGAAGGAATGTTTACTACGCAGAGAACCGGTGGACAGCCAGTATCAAGGATGGTCAAATCCAGTAGTATCGTCAATGCTCCCTTGTATAGTTCAGTTCAAAGATCTTTTGGTTCACACCAAGAGGTTAATGGACCCACAGTAACACCAAGTGATGCATTCTTTGGTAACACTGTTGTTCAGTAAGTAAAACATTTGATCGTCGTACAGATTAAATGATATACTTAGGAATAAAAAATGGCCTGAAATGGTAAAACATTACGCCATTAAGCTAAAGAGAGTGATTGTTAGTTTGTTTCGGTAAAATACGTGACGTGTGTAAACATGTTCAACTGAAGTAACTCTGGTTCCACGAGGAAAGTTTTATCACAATACAGGTCTTTGTGTTATCTTTGATCAGGTATCCTTTCGTAGAAGCCAATGGCAAGTTACCTCATAGCCGTAACCATGGCAGCCGTATGGATTACGTCGAAGTCGTAAGTACACATCTTTTAGTCGTGGATTAGCACGGTATCTGTCTATGTTTCTGGATCAATTGCTGGTTATGAAAATACAAGTTTTTAGTTTTATTTTTACACTGTTTGGAGCTATAATGTAAATAAACCAGAACCGAAATTTTCTTTTCTAAATCATAAAGCATTGTGCGGCTCTTCTTTATATACGATCTGTGTTGCTTCTGTTTTTGAATGTTACAAGATACTAATGAATACCGTATATTTTGCTGAACATTCTAGGTGTCTGGTCCACCACCACATCAGCAATTCAATATGTATCGCGGTTATCACAAACCTATGCAGCAGCATCCATCGGGAAAGTCAACCTTCTTATGAGAAGGAAAATTACCTTTTTCTCTACAACTAGGCTCATGAAGTGCATGGGCGCTGACTACTGTATGACATTTGGGGACTGGTCAAGTGTATAAAACTGTAACTCGGAACTGGATAGTTCCTTGTAAATAGATTTTGTGGCTTTTGCAGTGCGACTTCTCCAACCAAGGCTTCCTCAACAAATGTTATGTTTCTGATAAACAAGGGTTAGTCTCTTTCTGATTAGCAAGGGCAGCAGATTGTACCCTGCGAACAGAGTCTCCTTTTTTAAAAGGAGACTCTGCTCGCAGGGTAAGCAGATTGAGAATATCCCATGTATCCACTCTACTCTTGTAGTGTATTCTTATATTGTAAAATCTGTTGGTGGTGTTGTTTTTCTCTTGGGTGGGTTGGCATAATTACTTCATTATCCAGATACTTAGACAAAAGATTAGCTGCAAATTTTGAATTTAGACAATTTTTGATTCAGCTGATAAACATTCCGCGCAAGACAGGCAAGACACTGTTAGATTCCCCTCTTTCTCTTTTCATTGGCTAATTTAAAGAAAATTTGTTCGGGTGTCCTTGGTTAGAATAGTTTCACTGTATACGTAATAACTCCTCACTATCCGTATTTATGAACAAAGCTAATTCTGAAGTAATCCAGAAAGACGTTTCATTCCTTTTCAATGCTGGATACCTTTTTCAGCACATTCCCCCTCCCCTTGTGTTGTGGAGTCCCTCAAGGCTCCTGTCTAGGCCCCCTGCTCTTCACCATCTATGCGGGTAAATTGTTTTACATCCTCAAGTCTCACCTATCATCTGCTGATGTATACGCGGACGACATACAGTTGTATCTGTCGTTTAGACCATCTGACACTTCCAGTGAAATTGAAGCTGTGTCTGCCATAGAGGACTGTATTCGTGATGTTAGAGCGTGCCGATGAGGGAGGACAAGTTGATGTTAAGCGACGATAAGACAGAGTTCTTGGTGATTGGCACGCGCCAGCAATCGTCCAAGGTGTCCATCAAGAGCATCAAGGTTTGTCAAGCAGACGTCATCCCGTTATCCTTCGCAAGTAATTCAGGTGCCTGGTTTGACTCTAGTCAAGTGTGGACATATGCCTTTTATTACTTATATAATCTACGTCATATCAGGAAATATCTGTCTAGAGAGACTGCTCCATGCTTTTACTACGACTGAGTAGATTATTGGACTATTGCAATAGTCTCCTCTATGGAGTCCCGGACTATCAAATAAAAAAGTCACGGGTAATAAATGCTAGCGCGAGGTTTTCTTATGCAACAAAATTTTCTCATATAACACCTATACTTCCGGAACTCCACTGGTTGCCAGTACGCATGCGCATAGAATTTAAGATTCCTTTAATAACTTTTAAGATTATTTAAGGATTAGCGCCTAATTATCACAAGGATTTGGTTTCAGTCTTGCATGATAACAGTGTCTTTTTAACTAGACCGCAGTTCCCCACTAAGAAAACCATGGGTAATCGATCCTTCATGGTTGCAGCCCTAGCGTTATGGAACAATTTACCATTGTCTGCCAGACAAAAGACCAATTAAGACGAATTTATTTAGTAAAGTTTTTAATTAGTAGTGAAATTTTAGATTTATAGTACGTATATGCTTTTAATAGGATTATCAACTCACTTAACTAACTCCCCAGAGAAAGTCTCTAACTCGGGCGTAATGCAAGTTGGCATAAGTGGTAATTGTCTCATTTATATGACTTGTAAATCAAGACATATGTGATCTGGAATCCACAAAACTTATGTAGTTAAAAATCTTTTTAACAATGATTATTTTATTCACGACTTAAGTCAGCTACGATGGAGTGATGTTTCTATGCATAAAATGATCTAAATGAAATGTGGAATGTGTGGAAACACCATTTAATGAGTGTTATTGATAAAGACGCGCCTGTAAAGACTAAGAGAATTGGCAACAAAAGGTCCCCCTGGATTTCTAGACATTTAATGTCCAAAATGTATAAGAGGGACTTTTTGAAAAGAAAGCACTCACAAACAAACGATCACAAGATCTGGGAAGAAAAAAAAGATAGAAACGAGGTAAACAACTCTATTAAGCTAGCAAAACTTAGATATTTCACTGACAATCTTGATGCAAAGAAGAAAAATCCATGAAAAACGTGGAAACTCATTAAGCCTGGTTCACATATGATCGCAGACGATCGCTGGCGATCGAGTGCGATTATATGTGAACAGCTCTGCGATCGCCTGTGATCGTCTGAGATCGTCTGCGATCGCAGGAATAGAATCGGGTTCTATTCCTGCGATCGGTTGCGATCGTTTGCGATTATATGTGAATAGAATTCTGCGATCGTGAGATTGGAAGGTGTCCCACAATGCTCAGTTTTCAATAAAACACGTGTATATTTTTGATTTTCACAAGCGAAAAAGCATTTCTTTTTAGTTTTTTTTTTTAGATATAACTGGTATAAAAGTATCAACACACGGTTATATATGCTAATTTACGTTTGTAAGCCATATAGGCAAGTAAACAACTGTCGTTTGGGGGTATATTTTAAGATTGCACGTCCTGTTCTTCATAGTGATGACTCCACTGATGAAGTATTCATGATCATTAAGTCGAACGTTTCTTTTTTGATTTGCCAGCGATTATTTTTTTAAGTCCACGTTGAATCTGCATCGTACTTTGTTTTACTGCTGAGTGATAATTCGCGGACTCAGGTGTCAACAAAACGCCGGCGATCGGCTGCGATCATATGTGAACAGTTCGATTTGAGATCCTCGGTTGAGTGGATTCTGCGATCGAGCGATCGAGAGCGATCGTCTGCGATCATGTGAACCAGGCTTTAATGAGTTACAAAATCGTTAACGGAAAGTAACTAATATATCCGGAATAAAAAATAGATGATCAAACCCTCAACTGGGCACCCGACATTGCTGAGGCGTTTAACACACATTTTAATAGTATTGGTCATTGTGTTTATGCAGATATTCTGCCGAACCTGTCCCGAAGTTAACCTTATATACAGTATGGAATGTCCGAGAGCGTTGTTGTCGCGGACCAATATCGAACTAATTATGTCTAGGGGGATGGGTTATTAAGATTTGATGCTGATTTTTTGTAAGCGCAACCTGACTCACTGCTGTTGCAATGTTGGGCACACGGGGAAATTGTACTTTTACAGTAGCATTCAACCTGCAACCACTCCACCGTGAGTTCTCTACCTAAACAAAACCAAAATTCTGTCTGTGCTATTCTATACTGATTATTTGAAAGTGATTCACCACACATTGGACATCTTGCAATAAATTTGATAGTTATGCTTGAACAATCTTTGCATATAATGGCTTGTCCTTCATTCTGTATTGAATTGATTTTGGCTTTGATTCTTTCTCAATTCTAATTTCAAGATTGATAACTAAATCCCCCTGTCAAAAAAAGATGAATGCTAATATAAATACCAATCCAATATTGACCAAGGGCGTGTCTAGGCTGTTTAAAGCATAGGGTGGCAGGATACATACTAAGTTGCGCTACATTGTTACTTCACATAATAATGACAACAAAGAGGGATACGTAGAAGGCTATATTATATGAATAATAAAACTATAATATAACATTTAGAAAGCAAAAAGAGGTAAAAGTGATGCCGACTCCCTTGAATGTGAGAACAGTACGAGTAAGAGGATACCTTAAGTCGCTGAAGATCCCTTATCCTGATGGCTTGGTTGGAACGAAATCGATCTGGCAGCGTTGGCTCCTTTTCAGTAATTTGCTCCATTACACAGCCGTTACATTCCTTAATCAAACAACATTGAGAATCATTGGAATGTTAGTTGACATATATTGATAACTGTGGCGATGCCTCAAACATTACTGACAAGTTTTATACATTTTTCTGGAGGAATGCGTCCAAGAGAATACTTTTCATTATACGTTGCATTATTATTCGTATATCTTGACCTTATTCTTACAGTGTGAAATACGCGGCCGGGATATTCTATAAAAATTCGTTTAGAAATGTTATTCATCTTGTCTTCATTCAAGTGTGTATGATAAGACTGACAGATTTTGTTGTTGTTCGCTGATTTTTCTACGTAAATCCGACGAATTATCTTGGATGCCGTAAATGAATCATTTTTAGTTCGTTATATTTTTTATGCTTCTTGTGTTCATTTATAGTAAGTACAGGAGACTATTTTTTTATCTCATGCATGCAACCTGCATAGATCTTTCCTTGATTCTTTTGATAAAAATAGTCCAAAGGTAAAGCCATGTGCTAGTGTGAGCATGCTCAGTGCTAGACATTATTCCACTCGACATAAATGCTGATTCGCTGAAATGCTGATTCGCTGAAATGCTGATTCGCTGAAATGCTGATTCGCTGAAATGCTGATTCGCTGAAATGCTGATTCGCTGAAATGCTGATAGGAACTAGTCCGAAAGTAAACGCGCAACGTTCGTAAGCAGATAGACTATTGATAAACGTTTAATTATCGATCTGCTAACATCTTAGTGAGCGAGTGACACATTTGCATATTCAGACCCCTCACAATATCTCGTTTCCACGCTTCGCGTATCCACGAGCGAAAAAAAAGCGTACGCGCCTATTGGCGGAAAATGGTACCTTGCCCTTCCCCCTCCCTCCTCTCCTCTACATGACCTAGAAAACCTCGATACGTTAGTGAGCTATAATATCAAACGTTTTACCTTTTGGTCTAATGTGAAGTTGACAAATGCTTCGCTTCCTTCTTGAACACGTGCTTTGACCAGTAATACGTTTGAAAACTCTGCATAAAACATAAGGTCTACGACGCAACCATCTTCATTAAAAACTTCAATGGGCGTTTCTGGAATTTCTTTAGAAATGAAGGAAGAAAAGAAAAAAAAAAAAAAAAAAAAAAAAAAAAAAAAAAAAAAAAAAAAGTTACCATTTTCCTAGAAATAGAATAACCAATAAAAGATAAAATATTTGATGATTACCATGTGCAGCTTTCCAGCCATCAGTACTGTTTATTATTGCATTGGGATTTAAGGGGGCTCGAAGTGACAAGGCTTCAGTAAGTGTTGATTGTCTGAAGACTACTTGCTTCTGGTCGTTCTCAGGATCTCGTATATCTTCATCGTCTATATCTTCAAGATAACACGAAAAATCGTACTTTAGCATTGTGATCTCTTTCCTCCGATATATTCAACCTGATAACTGGCCAAAGCATGTCAAGACTTGGTGCATTTACATATACACCTATTTCGAAGATCGTTGTCGCACCAAGAGCCTCAACTAACAAGCCAAGGCTCCAGAGAACGTCGGTACTTTTAATTATAATTGATTTATTCATGGTTCATGCAAGTGGCTATAGCTCTACACTAATTATCATCTTAAGCAGCCTTGCTTGGAGCAATTTGTGAAGTCAATAAATGAAAAGGCACCATGAATAAACTAATTACAGCTAAAAGTACAGGCGTTCTCTGCGGTCTTGGCTTGTTGCTGGAGGCTTTTGGTGCGACAACGATTTCTGAAATAGGTGTATAAGGCAACTAACCGTTTAGGAAAGTCTATTAGAATATTGAATATTACAAAAAAAAAAAAAAAACATGTGTCGCTTAGTTTCCTTTTTCTCCTTGCATGATAATCTTCAAATTTCCCAATCTAGTAAAAATCATTAGTAGTTGATATAATTCAAACTTCCCAGTGTTTTAGGCCTTTTTACCTCGGCTAACATCTCTTAGAACGGCATCAACATCGTCCTCTTTTCCCAGGTTCTTCAAAAGATAGATAGCAAAATAGCCATTTGTTTTGGCCTCATTTTCGAAAACAGGTTTTCTTGAACAGCTTAAACAAACAAGAACAATAATGATAACAACAAAGTAAGGTGGATTGATCGTAGCTTGACCTCGGAGGAAAGAGGCTGCTGAGGGGGACCTTGAAGAATGTGTAGGATTCATGAACATTCTGTTATCGAGCATACTTACCAACCAAAAGCGATGATAACATTCTTTTTTTCAATATTTAAACCAGGATCCGGTCGTGGAGTTTCTGTTCTTGATGGCCTGGTAAGAGTAAGAAGCTGGACCATTTATTAACAGAAAGCGTTCATGAAAAAATGGTATAAACTACCAGGACAAGTAAAAAGTAGTTACAGAAAACAAATAGTTAATATATTCCCAGTCAACTCGTTTTTGATTCATTCCCTTAGTTATGCCTGACTTCAGTTACCATATTTTCAACCATGAATACACTTACCTAGTTCTGCAACTGTCCAAGAGAATAACATTGAGTTTCGCTTGACTACTTTGCATAGGTTGAATGACTTCTGATGCACTTAAGTTCTCCTTGGTGTCGTACGTGTTAGAAGCATCAACTGGCATTAAGTAACTTTGATTCCCATCTTCAAAACCATGACCAGCAAAATAGAAAAGAGCATACATGTCTTTGTCAAGCAATTTACAGAATTGTTGTACGGCAAATCTCATCTCTGCTAACGTTAGATCAACGAGAGATACGACCTAAAACAAAGAGAAAATTGTTGGTCTTACGAAAAAAAAAAATCTTAAACAAGCCAGTTATATTTTAAACCGAAGAGATGTTAGATTACATTTATCCATGGCGGGTGATTACTGAGGTTGGTCAGCCGATGCTTTACATATCGTCTTTTAAACGGTTATTTTTATATATAGGCAACAAATACGAATAGTCCAAACGCCTGGGATCTGTTATGAATCATGCCTTCTTTGACAATTTCCTTATTTTTTGACTAAAATATACTGTACGTGCCTACAAGAAGCAAAAATATGGAAAGGAAGAATAAAAACAATTTCATTTTACCGCCATTTTTGCTTTGTTCTTTCAAGCTCATAATTTGTTCTTTGCGCGCCTCGTTCACCACTCAGCTGGCTTGTTCTCAATGGCAAAACCTATACTTACCTTGAAACCAATACTTCTAAGCATACCAGCCAAATCACAGACATCGTTCGTTGGATGATAAAGTTTGCTTAACTTGCCGTTCTTGTAATCTTTGTTACCAATGAGCAGAGCAATTTTGTCGGAAACTGATGCCAGAAAAGAAACATAAGCCTAAATACAGAGGACAGATTAAACATTCCTGCGCCAAGATATGGCGTTAATGTTCGATTGTTTAACGGGTTATGCTTCGAGAAGAAAAGACTCATGGTGGAAACACTAGTAAAATGGGAACCATGATGACGTTAATGGACGAAAGCTCTCCTTGAGTTTAGTGTTAGAGTAACCTTTAAAATATTGCAATAACAAAAAACAATGAGTGTGCAAAATCGCTGTGCATAAACGATTCCCAGAAGGTCATCGAAGTCACAATCATTGGAAATCCTATAATATATTGTAAAAGTGTTCACTCATGTAATTACCTCCACGTTCAACTCCTCGAGTCGTTGTTGGTGATAGTGCTAAGCGCGGTAAAGAAAAAAAGTAATAATTTTAGTATGATGATGATGATGATGATGATAATAATAATAGTAATAATAACAATATATAACATTGCACGAACTTTTAAAGTCCATGTGTGAAGCTCGCCTTTGCCAGCCTATGTGACATTGACATAGTTTATGAAGAAATAGAAAACGCGCGCGCGTGCTGTGTGCTGTTATATAGCACGCGAAAATAGGTRGAACACGAGAGAAGTGTTTGGAGAAGCACGACGCGTGGCGGAGGAAATTTAGGCATATCCTTCTATAGTCAACTAAAGACTTTATATTATCGATATTTGTTAGTTTTCACTTATAATATCACTTGCCTAGAAGGATTTTTTGGGGCTCAACCTCCCACCCAGCATATCCTTAAAATCCTACAGATTACATTAATACTTATTGCACAGGTTAATTGGATCATTTATATGCATTCTTGTCAAATTAGTATAATTTCAATGTTATTGGTGATTTCAATGTAGTAATAATGTTACCTGAATGTTTCACAACCAGCACATCAATCACATCTGATACAGTCTGTCCTGAGCTATTTGAAGCAATACAGAAAAACTTTCCTCCATCATCGAGACTCATGTTAGTTTTATTGTATTCTCTCTGTTTAGCTCTTGGGATGGGGCAATCATTCCTGTACCACTGATATTCTGGTGCTGGATCACCCACTGCATCACAGTACAAACACAGCATCCCACCCAACGCTATCTGCGTACACCGAGGTTGTGTCGTGATTAAAGGTTTAGCTATGAAAAAGTAGAAATATATCAGTACACTCACCATAGCATTGTGTAATTGGGAAGGCTGGATCCCTGGGGCCATGGGCAACTTTACCAGATATGCTTTTTGTATCTCTTAGGAGTAAAAATCCGTGTTTTGGTATATTTTATTATGAGGTATAAAATTGAAATTTAGAATGACTGCATTTCTTAATATATTTTGGGGGGGGGGGGGGTGGGGTATCAAAAAAGGAATAGTCCATCACTTTTTGTATTATTCATTGATTATTATCTTTGATGGAATTGATTAATGAATGGTTAGTTTAAATCACTACAATTTACTTTTCACCATGCAATTGTGAATAAGAAGAAACGGGAATATAGTAGCAATTATTTTTAAGGTTGGTTATAGTTCATGGCCTTCATACTAGCTAGAGGTCCACAATTCAATCTCCATGAGTGTTTGGACTTATATCTGTTCTGTGTGGCTGTGCCTTTAAATGCACTTAATAAGGAGCACTAATAGTTTGAGGGGGTAAAGAATGCACCTTCGAATGCTTCATAATGATCCTGGCTCAGGAGATTTGAGTCATAACCATTCTAGCATTATAACTAAAATATATCACCTTTACCTTTTAGCAGTGGCGTGATTAAGGACTTACCTAGATGGTTTTCTGAATCAGTCAACTCCACTTTGGTCCAATTACTAAATACATACTGGCCAGTAGTGTTAGCCACCCTGCATATGTAGTAACCTTCATCTTCCTGACAAACATCTGACAGCTGAAGAAATGGTTGAGTCTTACCTGTGCGTGTATCAAATTAAAATAATAAAGTATAAAAACTGCATTAATCTCTTTCTAGCTTTAATTGTACAGAAATCTGATTTTAATTTTTGGACTATCAAATCATATGAACAATATTTACAGTAGCTGATGAGTTTGAGGATGATATAGTAACTCGTTAAAAATAACAAAGCTATGATTACAAAATTAATAAGTATGAGGAATAAAACAGATACCAGATGGTTGCCACACAAAGATTTTCCTGTAAGGCAACTTAGCACTTTCATTAATGAGCGCAATGACAGTGTTGATTTTCGATCACGAAATTGTGTTTTGTACATTTTGAAGTGATGTATGCTAGCTCTGATGAGGAAATAAGATAAAAGTCCAAAACGTTGGTCCGAAATTATTGAATATGTATATATTGGTTACAGTCAAACCCTATTAAGCATTCACCCTCGGGCAGAAGCAAAGTAGCCTATTAGTAGTAGTTGACTGCTTAATAGGGGTTTCATAAAATTTGACAGAGTGGTGGCTTTTGTCTAAGGTGCATCTTAATCTTGAGGTATTAACTGCAGAAAAAAACTACACATAAGACATTCATCATGTCAATAATTTTAGATGCTACCAAGGATTGTCAGCAATTGGAGCCAATCAGGGGCAAGATATTAAGTGAAAGGTTAAATGGAGCATAATTTATAACATCACCTGCTAGGGGCTCCTTTCTCTTAAACCACTGATATGATAGTGAGGTAGAAGGAGATGCTTCACAGTGTATTGCAACAGAACTTCCTTTAGGCTGCCGATACAGTTCATTTGGCTGTTTTATTATTTCCAAAGGCACTGATGAAATTGGAAGAAGAAGTCAAATAATAATTAATTAGTATAGACTAGAAGAGATAACTTAGCTAAACTAGTGTGAGCTGCGTCGGTGTTTCTAATGAAACAATATAGACTAGTATTATTTCAATAATAATAATGATGCTGATGATGATAATGATAATACATTTACTTTATCTATCAATCATTAATTTATTAATCAGTCATAACATATCTCTAAGCAATCTTTAATAGTGATCATGACAAGACAAATCTGATCATCCACTACAATTGACCTATAACATTATGACGTCACAGCTTGTTTACATGGGTAAGAATGATAGGAATTTAGGTGAAATTTTCTTTTGTTCGGGATACATTTTAGTTCAACATTTATCTGTTATCACCTTTCCCTGTCTAATTAACCATTTTTTACTGTGATTTAATTCGTTTTGCTTCTATTTTGCCCCCTCTGGCGACCATGATCCTTAGCGTTAAAACAATAGATTGCTTTGATGTGACGTCACAGTGTTGTAGGGCAATTATTATTCATACACAAACTTTATGAACCTACTCTGTTGAAACAATGTCAGCAATGCTTGTAGCTGATGGCTTTGTGTCCTTGAGTGCAGCTGACTTATCCACCTTACTAGCTGTGGCACAGTTATTCCCCTAATTGCTAAGTCAGTGAGCAAAGCTCTAGTTGGGCTTCCATGGGGTTGTAGAATGGTCATTGCAAAACTTTCAATTTGACTGCGCTGATATACAACTGTAGGTGACATCAATTGTATCAGTGCACGCCAGTTGCCATTAGATGAGTTTCGACTGTCAAGAGCAGTGGCAAGTTCTTTTTTTATGTTTGGCGGTAGGTCGTCAATTTTATTGTTTTGGTAAGCCATAGTGAACCATAAATAAGTCAATTCAATAATAATTCACCTCCTGAAAAATAAGTTGAAGCGATGTATTTAGAGAGCACTCACTTTTTACCAGGGAGGGGTCATTAAAACAATCAGGGTCAAGAGTYGGGGCTATGCTAACGATTCCAATGTTCAACACTGCTTTACAAGGTATGAATATAAAAACTATGTACATAAATGCTCAAAAATATACTTGTAAACAATAAATTCTATTTAAAACACTCATTAATAATTCATAAGCTTATGGTCCAATTGGAGCCACCATACTCATCACGTGCATGAACCTTTATACCCGATAAAGTCCTCTTCATTAGTATTCAAGTGATTTTATATAAAGACCACTCGAATACTATGAGGATGACTTCATCAGGGATGAAGTATGCATCCAAGTTTAGATGAAGACATAGAGCTTCATCAAGGTCATAGTCAACCCTAATGATCTTTGACTAACGTGCCTGTCTTTGCCTTGGCACACAATATCCAACGTGTGGGAGCTTCTATTGAATCTGGTTGCGCATGCCCGTGACGTTACCCTGCGAGCAGAGTCTCCTTTTAACTCCTCTCTCGCCCGTAGAGGAGTTAAAAGGAGACTCTGCTCGCAGGGTACCGTGATGTCAAATCTCTATCGAAGTATAAAAATCCATGTTCGTGACGTGTATGGTGACTCCAGTTGAACCAAAATCTTATAAATTGTTCATGAGTGTTTTAAGCAGTTCAAAAAACTCGTAGATCGTGTTTTATCAGGTATGAAAGCACTCGGCTACGCCTCGTGCTTTTATACCTGATAAAACACTCCTACTCGTTTTTTAAACAGTACATACAATGTGTATTATATAAATTTTATATACAATGTATAGGCAGTGTAAACTCTAGGGTGAAAATATTTAAAAAAAAATTAAAATTAAATTTGAAGATAACTAACAGGTAATTATCAAAAACAAAGTAAGAAAACTATAAAACACTCACAAAAATTATTTGGTGGTAACTAGTAGAGTACTAGCATGGACTGTGTCGGTGTTTCTCAATAAAACAGTAGGAACTAGCTTGTAGATAAATTGGATCACTGTAAAAAGCTTTGTGAAACTGACGTTTCAGATGTTAGTCCTTTCGTTGGAGTAAGCGAAAAAAATTACGTTGATCAATCTTAATCAGGATATGCTTGTTTGAAGAGCCAGGTCTTAAGTAAGCTTTTAAAAGAAAAAAGAGAAGTACATGACTGGATGTTGATAGGGAGAGTACTATTCCACAGCTCAGGGGCTGCGCAAGAAAAGGTTCTCTTATCACAGGAAATTGGATCGTTAGAGGGCTTTGACAGAAGATTAAGACCAGTACATCGTAAAGTCCTTGTAGGTTTATATGGTGTAAGCAGATCAGAAAGATAAGAAGGAGCACAGTTATTAAGAGATTTAAAGGTGAGTAATAAGATCTTGTATTGGACACGTTGTTCTATGGGTAGCCAATGAAGGCTATATGCAGAAAAGGAGTAATATGCTCAGATTTATGAGAAAAGGTGAGTACCCTGGCTGCAGTGCTCTGTACAAGCTATAACTTTTAAAGAGATGATTTTGACAGGCCATAAAGGAGGGAGTTACAGAAGTCCAATTTAGAAGAGATGAGTGTGTGAATAAGACTGTTATAGTGTCTCACAGGCCCTAACACTGATGTGTTTTCTGATCATAGAGATGTTCCTTAAATGAAAAACTAAGATTTACAAATGGAGGAAATATATTGATTGAGAGATATATCTTCATAAAGTATAACACCAATAAAATATTGCATGCTTTCGCAGAAAGTGAGATGTCATGACCTGCGATATTTACAGAGTTGATAGAGGGTCTAGGACAAAAAGAAGATGATAGTAATACGATTTCGGTTTTGCCGCCATTTATCTTAAGACTTTTCTGCAACATCCACTTGTCTATATCGTGCACACAGGCTTCAAATGTAGGCTTTGCATTGTCCAGCTGAGAAGTACATGATGTTGAAAATGTAATATATAGCTGAGAATCATAAGCCTATAGGTCAGTGAAAGTTAATGTTAATAGCTACAAACATTATCCGTGATTGGTGCAGTATACAACATGAACAGAGCAAGCCCTAGAATGGAGCCTTGTGGCACTCCACAGTTGAAGCTACAAGAATTTGATTAACCACCCTCAACAGCAACGACATAGCACACAATACTCAACTATGTCAGTGTGCACCTACCATTCCTGGATGCATGCTTGTGCATGCTAATTAACCAATCAGTGTACACGTTATATTGTGGCTACTGTATGTCATAACTGTTATTATTGTTACAACAAATGTCGCATTGGGCAATCCTATATTCTCTTAGGTGATTATTGAGAAATAATCTGAAGTTTGCGATCAATCAGTACAATCACATGATTTTCTATAATCACATGGGTAATGATACTAATGACACTTGATTTTCAGCCAGTTAGTCCTAATTTGAGCATCTTAAGTAGTAGATTAGCTTACATTTAGCAAATTATTTGACACTCTACCAATAAACCATTGCTGTTGGTTGTGCAATACAAGATTGAAGCTGTTTCAGCCTATTTATTAATTCAAAACATATCAAGACAAAACTAGGAAACATTAATTTCTGGTTTCGATTCATTTTTTGGTGCTTATATATAATAAGCTACCCGGGAAGCTAGCCTATATGATTTGTTCTAGCTATAATATAAGCTTAACTTATCAAAATATAAAAATGAATAAAAACATTAACACCTTATAGCAAAAATATATTTGAGCTTAACCAGTAACAAGCTTATAGACTTCGTAATATTTCTTGATCATAGGGTCTGTATGAGGAACTTTTCCATGACTAGTGCACTCACCATTTTAGATGAAGTCCTCACTTGTAAAATAGTAAGTAAGTTTCATATGTATTGATGACTTTTAATAGGATCGCTGTATATCTTCTATGCGCTGAGCTAACGTTTTGGTGAGGAAGTCACTTAGTTTACGTGGTTCTATCTCTGCACTTTTCACTTTCATATTTCTCCCGGGGATATTTTGAACGGTGTATTTTTGTTCAGAGGTCATCCTCCTTCAGTCATGCACATATCTTCTATGGGGGACACCCTAGGGTACATCTGGCAAGATTACGATTACAAAAAACTTCTCAGATTATTTCCAAAATGTAATCAAAATTTGTGAAATACTCAGGTTTATTAAAAATTTTCGCACTGTTGGTTTCTATAATTATGATATCCTCTTCAAATTTCATTGAAAGTGTGCAATACTTATTTCCCTGGGGAGTACCGATAGATGCCGGTTGTCAATTGTCTGTTCCCCACAAGGGAATTCTACGAACGACTTCCTGCTTTTGGAAAAGGGAAATTTCCCTGTCATCAGAGTGCATTTGTGGAATGATTTAAGCTTCCTTTAATACGTCAGAAATATAAAGAATCCTTATTTTGGTGTATTCTTCAACTGTAAGTCGATGGTTTGTATTTTTTTCAAAAGTCATCATTCCTTGGATGTTCTTCGGTAAAAGTAAGCGTTAAGCAATTCGTTTTGTGCACAAGTACGGTCTACAACCCGACTACAAGTAAGTAAGCTTACTTTCGTACCATCTATGCACTTTACTTACTTTGAACACGTTTTTATGACTCATCTTACGATTCTATTGATATTTTAACTTAACTTAACCACTATAATCAAGCACATCTTGGCCTTTAATACGCATGACGGCCTGTATTTGAAGGACGTTCGTGGGCAAATGAAGTTGCATTCAATATTTTAACTTGGCATAAACATACCCCATATGTCTTGTTCAAAAATGAAATAAAACATGAGGTTCACCGAATTCGTTATTTTTTCTTTGCTTAACGATGAGGAAATATGGTATTCGTGCGCTATAATATTTTATAGAGTTAAAATAAGGTATCAAAGAAACGCTTCGAAGAAAAATAAAAAACTTCAAAGAAATGCAGAAAATTAACAAATTATTGGCCATTAAATATGACTTTCTTTGACATTTCTGAAATAAAAGCATGAAAGTAAGTGATAAGGATTTATATATAGTCAAGCTTAAGGTTTGCCAGATGCATGATAAACAACACAGTAGGCCAAGGCATACATAGAGCATGGCTGTGACATGGCAAGGCATACACCAGACCAATCACTTTGCATGAGAATTTATTCTCCATCCAATCGAATACCCAGCATAAACACGGCACGGACATGGTTACGACAAGGTCACGGCACTGTCAGAACAATCACATTGAATTGCGTGAGAAAAAAATCAGCCAATTAAAATTCTAAAAACTCACGGTCAAGGCACGGCACGCTTAGGACACTGGGCTTTTCACAGTCATGCGAAAACTGCTCTAAGAACAATCACATTGCACAAAAATCTACTCTCCATTCAATCAAATACTTTAAACGTGCCATAAACACTGCATGGACATGGTCACACCAATTACAGTGCAACTACTAAACAGGGCCACATAGTCAGCCAGAACCAATCTTGTAGAATGAAAACAATACATTCCAACTTTGGGTAGTGGAGCCAATCAGACACCAGCAGAAAACAATAGCATTTCCACATATCTTTTATTACCAAAAGAAAATGAGGATTCGTTGGCTATCTAGTTGTTTGCAAGTAACTCAGGGTCAAATTACCATACTCTTGCCGTCTAGGTTTCTTATTGGCCCAAGTACCCAGAGTTGGAATGCATTGTTTTCATTCTACATTTTTATTGGTTCTCTTGTCTAATCCTGTCTAACTGGTCTAAGTGGCATTGTGTATAGTAATTACACAGTAAGGTCACCGTAGTACCAGACCAATTATGAAAAAAAACAGCCAATCAATTAATCAAAATTCTAGAWAACATGATGGCATCTGTTCAACTCAAATGGTAACCCTCATCCAACAGACTTCAGAGCAATATAAAGTATAAACTTTATTTCTATTAGATTAACCCCTTCAAACAGGCTATCCAGTTTTTATTTACATATAAACGATAATGTGAAATAAATATAGATTAAAAAAACTTTTCCATACCTTTTTTTCATATCAGATAAGCAATCATGTCTAATGATGACAAGCAAAAACGTCTGAATGATCAGATACGAAAACTGCCATATTCAATTATACAAAAGCTGGCTCAATTTCTTGATGACCCTGATGATAACACCATGAACTGGAAGGCTCTCATAGCTGCGATGCCTGATGACACCTACACAAAACAACAGGTTAGAAATACAGCTAGCAAGCAATAAGCTGCTAGTTTATATGTAATTATGGGTGGCGTCAGTTTACTGCTCACCTTTCATAGCTGTGGTCCAGGTTTTAGTCCAGGCTCAAACTGAATCATATGTGAGTCAATACTTAAGCAGCCTAAGACTATGATAAGCCATATGTCAGCCCCATTTGAATCAAAATCAACCAAATTTTGTAGTATTACAGTACTCTAGCTGTTCTTCAAAAGTATCTTTAGAGATAAGTTGTCATAGGCAACAGT
>NW_022261847.1:30305-48909 GCF_009602425.1 Actinia tenebrosa
CTCAAGTTCCAAGTTCTTCCTGAATTTCCTGTCATATTCAGGGTTTCTACTTTCGTATTGACCGAAACTGGTTATTATGGTCATAAAAAAATGATATGCGAGATTATTAATTATATCTTTTGTCATGAACAGGGTACCCCTTTCAGAATCCCTGCGGAACACCCCTACCCAAATCCTGGCAGAGTACCCCCCCGGGTCTTGGTTCCAGGCTAACCCTACCTAAAATTCACGTTTTTGATATTTCTACCTTAACGAGAGTTTTTACGCTAGTTTAAAATATCTGTTTTAGTGATAGAAAAATTTAGTCACTTTTCTCCTCAAGTCATAAAATAACAAAGCAATCGCTTAAAAGTGAAAATTGTTATTATGGGCCTGGACACCAGTTAGTTGCTACAGCAACCAGTTTGTAGTTGTTCATGTTTTATTATTTAAATACAAGACACAGTATACTGCAAAGTTTGAATGACATTCATCAAACACTCCCAGAGATATGTGCTGAAATCTGTGTTGAAGGAAACTGTGAGTTGAGATGTTATCATCAACCTCCTAATTAGCATAAACTTATTGAAATCTCTCAAACCAAAAATGCTAACAAGAAATTCAAAACCCTAGGTAAATCAGTTTGACAGAGCTGGAATGAACAGAGGTGGTAGCTCAACTGAAGCATTGCTGCAAGATATGGGTCACAAATGTAAAACTGTCAAACAGCTAGTCGCTTATCTGGAGGCTATTGGACACATGGAAGCACTTGAACTTCTGAAACCTGATGGTAAGTCCTAGGCAGCAGAGCTTGGGTGTCCAACCACCCCTACTTTTTTGGTATAAATTTAACTTCACATTTTGTGATAAACGTGATGTAGTTACACATACATGTAATGTACATGGACAACGTAGACAAAAAATCTTAGCAAAAAGTTCGTCTATTTTGATTCTTTTGACTAAAACAGTTAGTACATTGTTTATTAGAGAGAGCAAAAATGTTTTCAGTGGCACCGTGCATCGTGCCTTGAGGAAGTCTGACACAAAACTGCAGAAAATTCAGTGAATAAAATATGGTAAAATTTTTGTAAATAGACTAAAGTTTGTGTTCAGGGCAAGTTTGATGTGTGTGCTTTTTACAACAAAACAGATAACAGTTTGGTTGGTGAGGTTTAGCAAGGGTAACTAAAGACGAGGGGGAAATGGAAAAAGAAAATATGAAAGCATGCACAGAACTCCATCATTCACAATAGATCTGAGAAAGGAAAGAATAAAACCTTTTATTCAGTTGCTAATTTTGTGCCATTAATTTGTTTACTCAACGCAGAGGCAGTGGAAATAATTGACCATCCAAAGTCGCAAGTCGTACAGGAAGGCAAGAAAGTAGAAATAGTGTGTAAGGCCATAGGATTCCCACCACCTCAGTTTTTGTGGCTGAAAGATGGAGCTGAGTTTCGACATGGTTGTGATAACAAACTAGTTTTTAAAAGTGTCCAAGTAAGAGACAGCGGAAAATATACATGCATCGTGAGTAATCCATTGGGGACTGAAAAATCCAAGGTTGCTGAACTTCAGGTACATGGAACACCAAAATGTAAGTGCTAAATAAAAAACTCTTTTTGAATAGTGTATTCATTGTGGTCATCGTTGTTACCAGAATATAAAGATTGCCACCGTTTAAAAAGAACATCAAATGCAAAATGCGTTCATCCACTGACTAAGAATGGCATTTATTTGATGCATGTCAGTCGACAAAGTTTGTTGAATCTCGTTCTTCTCGTATATTTTCGATGTGTGTTACTCATTAACATCTCTAAGTATTTTCATTTGTTTAGCTTTCAAAGTGTTGTTTTCCATCGCTTTCGATAGTCAGCCGTAACACTGATCAGCCCAAGTTTTCTTATACCATCGATCGGTTTGAAAATAAATAACTTTTTAAAATGATTTTACTACCTTCTTTTATCAGGTACTCATCCTCCAACGATTGTTGAACATCCACTTTCTGCAGTTATCCCGGTTGGTCAAGACTATGCTTTGGCTTGTCGCGCAAAGGAGACTTGTAACTATCAGTGGTTCAAAGATGGCTTTGAGTAAGTAAAAGTTATTTTATATGGAACCTTCCTATGAAAGAGGGAAAATGTAAACGATTCTTGATAAAACGATAAAAGGTCCAGAGCTGGCTCTCGTTGATGTGAGAAAAGCCGCTTTGGCCGGCTTCGAAATGTTATTAAGTATTAGCATTTATACCAAAGGGCCATTACTTCTAGGCTGGCATAGGCCTGATGTATACCAGACATTAGTTTTCACCCCCAAGATAAAAGAGGTACTATGGCAGCCCCGCCCCTCATTTGTCCACTTGGGGGGGGGGGGGGGGTAGTGGCACTCAAACTTTTTCTTTCGGATGTTCCAATATTCTTGTGTTCTTGTTAACATTGTGTTATATTTAATTGAAGGCTTTGTGACGAGCGTTCTCAAGAAATAAGATTTTTCCCCTTTAAATATCAAGATGAGGGAAACTACGCGTGTAGAGCATTCAACACTGAAGGCGATGCTTTGTCTAGAATAGCAACTCTGCAGTCTTGTAAGTAAACACTTTACTGATTTGTTCAAATTGGTCAGTATGACCTATAGAGTTTCATATGCCTAGCTTTTTTACTGGACGTAGCGCCGGGGCACTGAGGATATAAAGATGATTTTGCTTTGTTAGTTTTCGTAATAAGAACTTGGCTTTATTTTTTCCAGTTCGGTATCCTAATAATTGTGCGTTCTGATCGGCTGTTTAAATGCGCGGTAATATCTCAGTATCTGCCCGCAGTCCGGTAACCTGACGTCCTCCAAATGCGCGCATGGGATAACGGATTGCTAAACTGAAGTCGAAAAGTAAAGAGGGAATAAATAATTTATTTATCGGCCAGGAAGTCCGGATAGGGAAAAGCTGTGCCCTCGGTCTTTAAAGTATATTCAATACCTCTGACACAGTTTTTCCCTATCCGGACCTTTTGGCCGGTATATAACACAAATGTATTTGGTACAGATACAGATCCATCAGAGGCGATGAGGATCAGAAATCCAGGACGTAAGTAACCATAAGCAGTCTGCGCTGGAGATAAGGGTTGGTAGCTTTTGTTTTACAATGAAATTTGATGGCGACACCTTTTAGCCCCGTTTACGCTAGCGAGTTTTGCGGCGATTTTTGCTGCGATTTTTTTTGGCGATTCTGTCCATAATAAATAATGGTAAAGAATTTCTTGTAAATTTTTTTTCAGGATACCAAGATTTTCTTAGGCGAATGTCTCTTTTGAAGGATGAGACAAAAGATTCTATATTTCCGAAAATTGCCACAAAAATCGCAGCAAAAATCGCCGCAAAGACCGCCAGTGTAAACGGGGCTTTTGAATTCATAAATCGGTCTTTTTACCCCGGCCGGCTATTTTTGAATCTTTGTTGTAGGTCTGTTAGGAAGTACAGTCAGAACATGTGAATGGGCATTCCTTGCTATTGTATAGACCGATCCCGGCTATGCTTGAGTGTCCAACCAGATAAACTCGAATTCATAAGATTTTTTAGTAGCAACGACGTAGCAACAGTAACTAGGGAGGTAGAACAATGAATAATGCGTGATCGGTGTAGAACTTCCTTAATGAATTGACCGCATATCCTAGTCATAAGCCGGCTGTCTTGTACATTTACCTTATCAAACTTATTTAAACTTTTCTTCTAATTTTCAGAAAGACCGCTGGAATTGACTCAAATTGGTAACATATCAGATAATGTTAAATATTATTCTTATTTCCTTATGTATCACCCTTATACTTTCTATATATATACTAGTACTGTTCTAATACTTTGATCCGGTCAATAAATAATCATTGTTGTGGTATTCGTTAAACTAAGTTTTTGGCATTTGAGACGCAGTTGTAAGTCTAAAAACGAATAATGTCTGATCCTGGTAATAACAAAGTTATTTACTTTCATCAAGAGAAAATGAACTAAGAGAAGGAATTCCTCCTATATAGCCTTGTAACCATCATGAGCACAGTTTGATGCTATTTTAAAACCTTCTGCAAGCGCATTTACTGCGCGCGCTCTACGCTGTTTGCTTCCTTTTTTGGGGTTTTCCGCTATTTCGACTCTGCCCTGGATATGAATGTGCACGTCGAAAGCTTGAAAAATACGAAAATTGAAATAGTAATTTGTTCAACTTTCTGGAGTATTTTTGCATTTATTTTCCAAAGCTTTCGACCTACATCGTCATCTTGAGGGCAGATTTGAACATTTGAACATAAGAAAAGCACAAGAAAACGTTAGCAAAACAGCGTAGAGCGCGCGCGTACTATGCGCGTGCAGAAAATCAAACGATAAAATAAATGATATCATTGGATGATATTTTTAGAATAGATTCTAAAAATAGCATCAAAGTGTGCACATGATGGGGCACGGGGATTCCTTCTCTTAGTTCATATTCTCTTGATTTTCATAGTTTACCATTTTCACCATGCATGGCTTGCTTCAAAAAGGTTCGCTTTCCTAACAGGGGTCCCCTCAGAGTAGTTTGTAGCCCAGAACAAACGTACGTCGGTTGCGTAAAACATGATGAACGTTTGTTTATTTAGTACTTAGTGTTTTTTTCGGCATAAAGTTTGGTTTCGTAAACAATAACTCAGTCTGCACTAAAAACTGTCTTGAAAGAATAAGTCCTTAATTAACGTTTTCAACTGGTTACTCCCCAGCTGACGATAAAGTGGCGCTTGTTATTGGTAATCGCGATTATATTAACCTTCCTCGTGGTGAAAGTCCTTTGGTACACACCTGCAGCGATGCCAGAACAATAGCTTCCATTCTGAGACAGAAATGTATGGGCTTCAAAGTCATTTCATTGGTTAGTTGAAATACACAATATGTTTTTAGCGTCGTGTTGCTTAAGCCCAAAGATAATCGAGCCTAAATGTAATATATTTGAATTAAATTAAAAAATTGAATTAAATGAACTTTGTTCATAGAGGATAACACTTGACAGTAATTCAACTGATAAACTCGTGGTCCTCTTTTAACGTCTCTATAGTTAATTAGGGACGGGACCGCCATTAACGTGATCATCCGAGCCACGTGAAGGTCTAACCATTTGCAGATGTAATTACAAAGGTAGCACCTTCTCCTCAGTTATTCTAAGACCATGAGTGTTGGTCCGGCCGAGGCTTAAACCACGACCTCCCGCACAACAGACCGACGCTCTTACCAACTGAGCTAACCGGGTGAATCATTTCCATTTCAGATAAATTTAACGCACAGCGAAATGAACAAGGCCATAGATATTTTTTGCGACCTTTTAGGAGAAAATGTCTATGGATTACTGTATTTCGCCGGTCATGGATTTGAAGACCGAGGTCAAAACTACATTGTTCCTATAGATGCTGAGACGGACTGGACTCCAGATAGAGCTATATGTGTTCAAGAAATCCTACTCAGAATGCACGAAAAAAGAACGTCTTTCCACCTTTTCTTGCTAGACATATGTAGAAAAATGTAAGTAACTCTCATTTGACTCTTTTAGTTCAAAAGTGTCTTATTGTGAATCTTTGTAATTAGAGAGTTTTAGATTGACTTTTTTTTCTCCCCGCAAACGGCAAACGTGACCATGTTTTCATGGTTTTCCTGTATTTTACTTTACCTTTTACAAACCTTCTCACCAAGCGCAAATACTCTTTTGTTTTTCTACTACTTGGACTTTTTTGCGATTTTTTTTCCAGCAATTTAAAAGAATTTTTTACTGGTCAACTGACGTTTCACGTTTGCCGTGAACGTAAATCTAAAACTCTCTATTTTATTATTATTGCCCGTCCCAGGACAGGTGGGGATGGCCGTGTAAAGAGTCTGGGTCTCAGTACTGAATCTTGCTTATTATACATCCCAAATTCACCTTATGATTATATTATCATTATCATTATATATCAATATATTTATAGCTTATTTCAATCATTCTTACGTTTAAGGACGAATACAAAAGATGCTTATCCAGTAACGACTTACCCTTTTCCTCATGAGGCCCAAGTTGTGTATGGTTTTGCAACGTAAGTGAGCGACTTGTTTAGATTGATTGATTGTTGCTAGTGGCAACGGGCATTGTTCATGGACGTAACACTATAAACCACGATTACGCCATATATTAAATATATAAACTTTGTTTCTAGAGGATGACACTTATTTGACAGTAATTCGACTGATAAACTCGTGGACCTCTTTTAACGTCTCTATAGTTAATTAGGGACGGGACCACCATTAATGTAGTGATTCGAGCCACGGTGAAGGTCTAACCATTTGTAGATGTAATTACATAGGCATTACCTTCTCCGTTATTTTAAGACCCTGAGTGTTGGTCTGGCCGAGGCTTGAACCACGACCTCCCGCACGACACTCTTACCAACTGAGCTAACCGGGTGACGCTTATTGCACCTCGATTGCCCGGGGGGAAACTTGATCAAAATGGTACTCGAAATGGTACTTAACCGCAACCCCATTAGCTCAGTTGGTAAGAGTGTCGGTCTGTTGTGCGTAAGGTCGTGGTTCAAACCTCGGCCGGACCAACACTCAGGGTCTTAAAATAACTGAGGAGAAGGTTGCTGCCTTTGTAATTACATCTGCAAATGGTTAGACCTTCAAGTTTTCTCGGACAAGGACTTAAAACCGTAGGCCCCGTCTGTCTTCACTTTATAACCCTGTATAAGACAGGACGTAAAAGATCCACTGAAGACGCTGGTGACGACCATCTTCAGTGCCCGTGCTAAAAAACTCTACAGGGCCCACTGTAATTGGCATAAAAGCTGTTGTGGTGTTCTTGCCCTCATGGGGGAAAAGCTAATGAATTAAAAATTAGGAGTTCATTTTTCGATAACTATTTTTGACCCCGCGAAAAATACCGTTTTGATATCCGGTGCAAATTCGGTCGGGGGGGATTGCAAAATAGCGATAGCCGCATTGCGCTGTTTATGCTACACAGTAGACAGAGTGCGGATCCAGGAATGGTTTCATGGAACCCTTCTTTTATGAGATTTTGTGAAGCCAGTCCTGCTCTTTACGCTCAGTAGAATGAAATTACATACGCCTTTGTGAAGTCGATCGTGAAAGTTTTTCCTGCGTGGAAAATCCTGTATGCACCATTGAGAGCTAATTCTATATGAATTAATCTTCTAGTTTGTCTTGATGCTGATGATACTTTTGTCTTGTCTTTAAAGGAGTCCAGGGCACGAAGCCTATGAACGTAAGAGTGACGCGAATGGAGTGTACATGAAGCACTTGGTGCGCAGTATTATGATCGATAAAAAGGTAGAAGATGTTCTCTCCCTGGTTGCTGCAGGTAAGTGTCGACGATATCTAGTATTGATAAAAACACTACAACATTCGTACGTGTTACAGTTCATAAGTGCAAGTTAATAGTAATCTCTGTGCTATTACAGTTGGAACGCATTGACTCTCACCTCTGGGGTCCTGGGTTCACGGATTGTGAGTGTGAGTAGAGTAGTTTGTTAGGTCTTTCCCTTGATCCGAGGTTTCTATTACTCGGGGTTCTCCTGTTATCTCCTTAAAGCCTAACTTCGATCTGTGACTTAACCGTTCCCAAAGGGTGTTTTCAGCGGAGTGATATATTTTTTAGTTTAATTATTTTCGTTTCCACTCTTTCTCTTAAACATTTTTTCGATAAACTGAGACGCTTTGGTGAAAAAATGAAAGTAATGGGAAAGAACCCCAAACTAAGTCATGATATAGTTTGTTTTATCGTGCCTGACTGACAGACATTGAAGCCGAAGTAGAAGATGATGAATACGTATCCAGAATGCGTCCCCAGTATTACAGTAAAACAGCTCGTGCATACAGCTTGATGGATCCAGTCAGAGAGAATTCGCCGATGTCTCAACAAAGAAGTGAAAAATGGCTTTACATGCATAGTAAGTGGGATTCTTAAAGCCGGCAAGTTAACTAATAGTTGTCAAGTTCAGTAATCGCTGCTCTATTGGCAAATGCCAACAATACAGATGTGCATTACTTCTTTCTCGTTTGTTGCAGAACTCCCACAGAAACAAGTGCTGGAGTATCGAGGTATTAAGCTAGAGATTCGATTTGAACACACAAACTGGCTATCCAATGTTATTTTAGTGTGTTTGCGAGTATTAGACCTTGGAGATGCCACGATGTGTGACGCCAATCTCGCACACCTACAAAAAGTAAGCAATAGTCTCATTATTCCTTCTCTCTTTTGTAAAAGTATTTCGTATCTGGTCAAGATACCATGGTCTCCGGTTGAGAAAAAAACAGGGTCAAGTTGTGCACTGTGGGACCCAGCTGAGCGGTGAACGCGGCGCGCAAAGCATGGGTGGACAAAATGACCGGGCCTAAGCATTTTTGGAGCTTGAAAGAACAAAGCAACCATACTGGCGGGTTCCATATTTCTGCTTCTTGTAGGCACGTATATTTTATATTTTAGTCAAAAGAAAACAGAAGAAAATACGCAAAAGTTGGGTCACAGTAGCCTGGGAACAAGCGGGCCAGCGGTAAAACAGCTGAACGCGCTGTGATTGGCTAAAACAAAATTCACCGCTCAGGTGGACTGTTTTAGGGAAGTATTTCCAAGATGGCGTCAAGTAGTCCCCTAACGCAGTCTCGCAATGAAATGTCATGTTGACCCATTTTTTCCCTCAACCTCATCTCGGAATGGCTAATACTTTAAAGGTTTTTACGCTACCTTTGAATTTGAATGCCATGTTGTTGCCAAAGTGACTGCACTGTAAAGCGAGATTTTGAAAAAGAACGACAATGACAAATATGTATTTTTTCTAATAACAGGAATTTGAGGAATGTCATTTCCACCCTTCCACGACAAATATACTGAGGCATGTTGTTCCGGTAAACAAAAAATACGTAGATAAATCAGTTTATTGTTGAAATTGTTTGAGTTTGTTTCTCTGAAAAGAAAAAGTAATTTGATTTTCCCTCCTCATATATTTCCATCTCTTCCGCCCTTCCTATCTTCTTCATTCTTTTTATCGTTTTGTTAAAGAAATAAATTCAGTGCCAGTTACACTCAGTCTGTGTTTGTAATATGTTTCAGCCTGAAACTGTAGCTCGAACATGGCCTATGAATAACACGCCAGAACGTATAGCCCCCGTTCCTGTGGAGCGAATCAGTGAGATCTATAACATTCAAAGACTCGAGGTAAAACCAACTACGATGTAACTTTTTATTAGCACTACAACCTTTGTTTATCGCTTTACTTCACGGTACAGTAAAATAGACTATCGAAAAGCAGTATAACCCWACTGGATGATCCATTGCAAATTGTGCGTTTTGATCGGCAAAGCCACGAGAGAATTTTATGGATGGTCTGATAGTGGCCCAATTCTACGTTGTTCCTTCCCATTCATTTGAAAGTAAAAACTTCAGTGTATTTTACTAGTTTTTGCTTACAAGTATTAGAATAGAACCCAATAGGCCTGATACCCTGGCCGTAGTATTTTCGGTTTTCAGACCATATGTCATTCCTTAGAGTATCTTTAGCACTTAGAAAACATATGAATATAGTTAGATACAGCTGAAACGAGTCTTATTCTCAGGGAAAAACATGACGCTCAAACGTAAAATATTTATTCAGACCCAGAGTTGAGGTCGTGACATTTAAACCATGACAACTGTGCTTATTTTTTGTTGAACAGAAGAACCTGACGCTGACGATTGAGTTAAAATACGTGATGAAAGGAAGCCAAGAGGAGCAAACAAAATATGAAATCAAAGCTTTCAATCTGAAAGAGTTTGGCATGGCACACGTATTTAGTTAAATGATGTTCACTTTATATCCAAGGCTGCATGTACAAAGTAGCTTTCGAAAACCTGCTGCGATGGTTGCACGTCTGTATTCCTTCATCATATTCACAAATCTCAAGCACTGGCAGTCTTTTGTCAATATTAATTTAAGGAAAGCTATAATTAGACTTTTCTCTCTCTTCAGTTTTTAGTGCTAGATTTCATTCCAAAGAGAATAAAATAGCAAAAATATGGTCAACATGTTAGTTCATGTGACAAAAGAAAGCAAAGGATTCAAAACTCTTTCAGTTGAACCGTACTACTGATATAAACACAATGCTCCTTTTCCACCCCCAATAACAACACGTACACTGTGATAATAACAGTGGCGGATCCAGGGGAGAGGTGCAGGGGGTGCGCACCCCTCTCTGGTTCGACTTTGTCCCCCTACTTCAAAGATTTGACCAGTACAAAATAATATTTTTTCCCTTTGATTCTAAGGGGTGCACCCCTCCCTGGGTTAACTGTGTGTGCTGCAACCCTTCCTGAACAAATTTCTGGATCCGCCCCTGAATAAACAATCCCCTGAACCTATTTGCTAAAGAATAAATAGATTATAATGTTATGAAAATGATACAATTTTCCTTTTTATGTAGATTTTAGGTCTAAAGAATCATTTGAATGTTTTAAGAACCAATTTGCTCATATTTGACTGTATTTTCAATGTGCACGTAAATGCTCCAAGAGCCTGTTTGTTGTGTGCAAAGACAAATAAATATCTTTGGTTTGAGTATCATTCTCTCTGCTTTCTATGAGGGTTTTCCCTTGGTGTCGGCAAGTTTTTGTTGTTCAAGCAATATTGTCTCCAGTTAGTGTTTTCTCAATAGTAAACAAGAAAAGAGATTGACGAGTGTAACGGATATTCTATGGCTTACTTGCCAATGGCATTCACTGACATTTTTATTTCCTCTAAAACGAGCAAAAGATCATCGTCTGCCCAACTCCTTATCAAACCAACTAGCGACCAAGCTGGACTTATTGGAGACAAACCAGGTCTCGTCCAAACTAGCACGTTTTCGAAACACTCATCTCACCCAAAACCCACCGAAGGCTTCGCATCCAAACTTTTACGCTATCATATAGCGTTTTCTCCCCTCATAAGTCCACAAACGACAAAACTCTTAGATACGATCCGGATAGCGTTTTCGAATGGAAAACTCAGTGTTTTCGTTCATTTTATCATTGACGCATGGCCAAAACGCATCGAATAATATGCATTTTCAAAAAAAAAAAAAAAACGCATTATTGTAGGCGTATAGTACTGAAGTGTTTCATGTTGCCGACTCATATTGATGATGGTGATGATGAAGATGATGACGATAATAACAATGATGATGATGATGATGCTGATAGTTGGTGTTTTGTACCTCGTAAGGAGGAGAAGGAGCCCGTAAGAGAATGTGGGATTTTATAGAAGTCTATTTTCTATCTATTTATTTATGCAACAGTATTTAAATATTTAAGCCTTGTAGCGTTGCAACTTTGGTTTGCAGTTTTGCTATCTTTTCCTGAAGAGTTATTACTTTGTTTTGAAGTCGAAGCATTTCTCTTTCCGTATCAGATTTTGGACTCAAACTATGTAATGAGGATTTCCTACTCATACTTCCGTGCGAAACCTTTACGCTTTCATTGTTACTAGAAATAGGACGCACCGGAATATGTTTGTTGTCGGTACCTTCTTTATTTTGTATCTGGATGGCATCTAAATGAGAGGGAACCGTTTTCATTTGGTCGCCCATTTCCGCAGCTGATGCTTGACTTTTTCCAGATTCACCTTGACCTTTTGAGTCAGAGCAAATGCTTGATTCCTCATCAGATCTTGTAGTAGAGTAAAAGATTGATTGCAGAACAGGCGCAATCAAAGTCCATATATAAACCCACACGCTTGCAGCGCTTGAGATCATTTTCACTAACACTGCTGTCCAGGAAGTTTTAAAATCCATGGAATTGGAGTCAGGAACATACCAGTTTGTTAAGTTAATCATTACATGAGTAGCACTTACGAGCATCACAAAATGAAAAAATGAAAAGTTGTATGTTACCACGTCATCTGAATCACTGTCTTTAACGGATGGCTTTGCCAATGATCGATCCTTCTTGTCATGCGCAAATGGCCATATTTCTTTTTAAAAAACACACACGCAATAGTATTTTGAGTATTCTTTATAGTCTCACGGTCAGTCCACACATCCTTTGCACACTATGTAATTAATCATTTACAGATTTACATTCCAAGCCTCCATTTTTTCGATTTGGTAATTGTGAAGCTTGAGATGTTTCTGCACATGATCATAAAGCTTATAATTTTGCAAAGGGTCTAGATTTTTCTCTTACTCTTTGGGATAAAAATTAGCGTGAATCCTGTTGATAGTGAATATTTTGTTTTATATCAGTCATCGTTATGCCTTAAACTGGTTTGACAATACGTACAGCAACATGAATGTCACCAGTTGGCATTGCGATGTATTGTGGGTCCTTTTAGAGAAAGACATAGACGCCTCTTAGAAATATGCTCCTAAGATGGTCCCATAATTCACTGCAATGCCATTGAACTCGACCAAGTATTTTTGATATTTGTTACCTTTTATGACCCCGTGTTATCCACACTTCCATGCTCGATTCATGAAGGCATTTGTAGATGGGTGAATTATTAGGACTTTGAACGAGCGAAAAAGAAGCATACTCACTTGATTTGGATCTTGTCAAACCAGACGAGATGGATTCATATATCAGGACAAGTAATGTTAAACAACTGCTTGATATGGCTTGAATGCTTAAGTCATTTGGTCCATTCAGTTTAGGAAGAGAGGCATTCATTTTGAGATTGCAAGTGGTTTGGGGTCCGTGAGAGAGGGCTATCCATGTCGAGAATACGGTGAATATTGTCACTGCTGCTGATTTTAGGAATCCTGAAAATGCAAAAGAGCTTCATATCATAACTGAACAAATTTAATTCATGGGTTCTATTCCTATCTGGGACTCTCTCTCTTTCTCTCTCTCTCTATCTCTCTCTTTTTGAGTTACTTTCAGGTAGTGACAAACCAAAGGATATATTTTTATTTAATCTATCTTACTGCTAGGAGAATGGAAGACATATAGAGATAGACGGCGAAGAAAGGCACTCACGTCCCACAAAATAACCACACCTTATAAAGCCTTGTTCCTTCTTTTTTTCGGAAATTAAACAACAACAAAAACAACAGCAAACTTTACTATTTTTTAAATCGTTTGAAATGGAAAACGTCCTATGGGAGTTTAGTCATGTCTTTCTCTCCGGCTCTTTTATTTCTTACTAGTACACTGCTTGTAATGACCTGAGTTAGCTTGAGCCTTCTGTACTGCTGGTAACACTGATAATAGGGAAGCAACAAGGCACTGACAACCATTGAATATGATCAAATGTCTGTTTGTTTTGCAAGCTTTTTTGGATCCATACGAGAGGTATAGCACGGTTGCAAATACGAAGGAAACTATATACATCACCAACGCAGAAGTAAACAGCAAAACATTTCTGGGGAGCAAAGAAAGATAAGACTTTACGTTAAGATTTTACGTTAGTATTAATGTTTTCGTTTGATGTATTTTAATTAGGGGTAGACAATTACTATGTACGACGGACCGGGTGGGGAGGGGCCTGCAAGCTTACGTAAACCCGTGATCACGTGAATCAAAAGTAAMTCACGTGACGTTCGCAAAGGTTTTATTATAAGAACTTGGAAACAGAGTCGGACGGGATATATGATATAAAAAAGTTCTCTCAGCTGAAGAAAATATTTTTCCTACTTTAGTGATCGTTTCGATTCTACTTACTGACACTTATGATTGTCTCCGGTTTCCTTGTTTTGGGTATCTGAATACCAGTGTTGTGCAAAGTCAACAAGCAGCAAAACTTGAATTACTGTAAAGATGAAACTTCCTGCCATCCCTAAATCCATCAAGACTTTGTAAAAATAACTCCAATTTGGAATAAAGAATGTTCCTGTTGCCGTGCCTACAAAATCAAAATATACCGGGACTAAGACTCTGGGAATAAGTATATAAATCTGAAGCTTGTACTGAGCTTTAAGCTTGCTTGGCCATTAACGGTAAACTGAAAAAAGGCAGTCAGGCAGACAGGTAGGCAGGCAGGCAGAAAATATTTATAGGAAGCACGCGCAGCGTAGCGGTGAGTAAAACTATCAATGAGCAAGACATAGAGTAGTCTCCCTCGCATCCGTTTTTAGTACAGATACTGAAGATAAATGACATGTACTCACTAATCAGTGCCAAACACTTTAGAGGCCAATAGCCACTGTGAAAAATCATCCTCGGTTGTTGAGCAGACTTTACTCCAATCAAAAGAAGTGACATCATGAAATGAAACCCACAAAGAGAAAAACAGATACGATATACGGCGAAATATCCAAAGAGTTTATCACATGTAGCTGTGCCGACGGTAGTGTTACAGAATACCTGTACTGTTTGAACTTTTCTGCGTAAATTGGACAGCGTAATTGTTAAAAAACACAATCCTGTTCCAATAGACAAAATTAAAACATATTTGAAGCGAGTGAGAATAGATTGCGAGAGTCCCAGCAAAGAACAACAACAGCAGCAAAAGTCTTGGGTACAACACCACATTCTTGAATCACTTATCATATCGTTTTGTCGATGTGAGTTTGTCGTAGACATAGTTACAAGATATTCTTGGCAGTATTCATTCTATGATGAAGTATCTCATGGCTTTCGCCGTTGCTGATTTTGCTTAATAACTATATATAGCTAATATGTTCATGTCATTTTAATTTTAGCAAATGAGTTTATAATATTCTTCTACATGTATGATCAAAAAATCCTTGATTGATCGCTGAGAAAAAGAAGGAAAACAAAACAAAACAAAACAAGTTCATCAATATTATCCGGTAGATATAGCATTAATTTTGTAATCAAGTCTCAATGGTAATAAAAAGTTGCGCATTTTTTAAAATTTCTTTGAAAAGTAGTCATGCAGTCGGCACCTGTTTCTTTAAGACAGAAATACTCTGAATGCGTACCTGTCTATGCCACCTGCAGCAACTTAAAAATAACACACAACACTGATTATTGAACGAAGAAATGAATTGAAGGAAATGTATAGTTAGTATTATATTCTGACTTTAAGGTTTTAATTTAGTCAGTTGGGTTTGCAAAAACCTTGATCCTATTGTGCATATATACAAGTATATCAAAAGTATATCAAAAATTATGGGACATCCTCCCTGATATTGATATTGTTTTCGAGATGTCTATCACCAGTACTTTCTGGAAAAAATATCAGAGATGACATCCCATGATTTTAGATGAACAAGAGCTTGTAATATCTTTTCTTCACAAATTAGTAATCTGTGTCACCAAAGATACAGAAAAACAGTATAATGTATGACTTCAAATACGACATTTGTAGCAACTCTATTGTTCAGATTCCTACTTTTGATTGGCTGATTTGTGGCAAATGTGTTCGGGTGGCCTTGGCTGGATTGGGGTTCCTGTGTTTTGGTCAGCGGATATACTTTCTTTATTTCTATCAGCAGAGCCAGGTGTTGTTCTCGGTGTCGTATAGAATGTAGAATGTGTATGTAGATCTGTGTCGACATGTTAAGATTTCTGCACGTAAAACATTAAACATAGGAGGTAAGGTATAATTTAGTATAATTCTTACTACACACTTATACAGACTTAACTTCACCAGTGAATATAAACTACAGTATCATATTGTTGAAAGTGTATGTGTCAGGAACCCGGAATGGTTTGAAAGATTTACAGGGTTTTTTTGAGCATGATACTGCGGAAAACTAAACAGTTTTGGTTTTCAAGTAAACAAATTATATCGTTGTAGCTGTTTGGATTTCAGTTGTGTGAACTAAGGCTTGTAGTTTGAACTCCGATCAATTTTTATATAGTAACATCTTTCTTGCTTCCACTCTAACCCCTCTCCCCCTCCCCCTCCCCTGCCCCTAAACGCTCTGCTGATTACTGATTGACTGGAGTGGTCTCATTTAGGATGACTTGTTCTGGTTATCCTGTTTTTTTTTAAATGTATTTAGATTTGTGTCTGGCCAGCCTGAGAATATACAGTATAATGCAGAAGCAAGACTCTGTTGACGACTCTTTGTACAGGTTTGTTTACTTCATCCATGTTCCAATTATCTCGAGGCATTGTAGGGCAGTCCAAAATTAGTCTTTCAGGGCTTAAAAAAAAAATTAATGGCCATGTTTTCACTGAGATAATTTAGACTAGTTTCTCTAAGGGAAGGAAGGTTTTTTATTTGACAAKGGGGGGAGGGCTGGGGGGTTAGGCTTCACGAATTTGCAACATCCCCTGTGATTGGTTAGGTTTAGGGGCTGGGTTGGGGAAAGGTCATTGTTTCCTATTGTTCTACGCATGTGTGCCCACTAATAGGATCACATCTTGCGAATTCGTGAAGGACGACCCTGCTAGGGATTTACAGTCAAGTTAAAAAATATATGTTTTTAGCTCTCCTGTATGAATTCAACAAGGAACCTTCACAAAAGGTCAAATATTAACTGATGACCCTCCATGGCCATGCCGACAAGTATTAAATTGTATGACCGGCTGTTATTTTAAGCCCTGACCTAACTATATTAGCTATAACCCTTAAGAACAATTAATGATCAAGATAACACCTCTAGTGGCCCCACACCTCTGGTAGTCCATGTACCAATTTCTACACTGCAATACAAGCTGTGTCCATGAAACTTGGTAGGATTGTAGTCATTTGCCTTGTAAGTCATCCTAATGATTATAATGATGTGGCGTCGCATATCACGTGACTAAGATAATTAAAAAAATACGGCTCAATAGTTTTTTAAAATTTCTGAACCTTTTGAAGCTTTTCTATTAACAGTTTATCGAACAAAATATTCGACAAACAGTTTCGTGGAGTGAATACTTTGGATTTTAGTTTTTTCATGACATCATGTGAAAGTCAAGAATAGGTTTAATCATCGTTATCACTATCATTATTGACATTTATTTTATCTTTTTTATGTGTAGTCGACAACGATACATGCTTGGTGATGAGGCTATGCACAGTATTAGTAAATCTAGAGTTTTCCTTAGTGGACTTGGTGGTGTTGGAATTGAAATTGGTATGAATGATAACACATTGGTAGATTTTGATATTTCAAAATTATTATTCACCAAAGGTAAAGCGAATATAGGTGAATATTTACAGAGCAATGAGTCTTTGAGCAGCTAGGTAAATATTCACCATAATCACTGAGTCTGAGGGGAATAATATTGTTGTAGTATAATTTTAGACTTGAATATCAGAGAAAAGATGAAATCCATGTTTAACATTTTTTGTACTATTAACCTCTGCTCTGGCAAACTTTGGGAAACCTGATAATCACCGCTCGAGTAGACTATCATCTCAGAATCACTGGTCACTCATCTTATCACAGCGTGCAAAACTCTACATGTACATTCAAGCCTGAAATTATACTAAAATTTAATAATTATTATATGTAATAGGACTCCATGCTGTCCAATTAAGAAATAATGGGATGAGGAAAATTCCGAGGACTTCCAAAATCGGATGAGGCCTTAGGCCGAGTCCAATTTGGCAGTCAGAAGAGTTTTTCGAGTCTAATTATTTCTTGATTGGGGAGCATGAAATCCCATTACCTATTAATTATATAGCTGCTTAATTCATCCCATATCAACAA
Source organism: Actinia tenebrosa (assembly GCF_009602425.1). The sequence continues at coordinate 47,842 of NW_022261847.1, forward strand.
GACCTGTCCAATTAAGAAAAAATTGGACAGTTACCTATATGGGATTAATGAGAAGCTGTATAATCAATACATTCATTAGGCTATATATGTATATAGTTTTATGTTCTGTATCTTGTATTACACAGATTAAAACTATATATGTATATAGTTTTATGTTCTGTATCTTGTATTACACAGATTAAAACTATGATATCTAAAGCTTTTTTAATACTTGTACAAGTACAGGTTCTCATTAACAACAATTTTAATATTGGATTCAAAACAAAGAATAACACAAATACATGTAATCATGTTGTTCAAAATGTCATATATTTGCGTTATTTTTTGTTTTGAAGGGCACCGTTATTTGGGAAAAACCCTCAAATTGAATGCTACAACATATATCATAAATTAATTTTGTATATGTACACACAAGAACACAAAATACACATTTGTTCATACTATTGTAAGATGTGACATGCAGGATGAAAATAACCAAAGTTCACACACAGGATTAATCACTTACTAGATGGATGTATTGTGTAATCAATTTAGGATTTTGGACATTTAAAAAGTATCTATATTTATTCAAAGGTTCTGACACATGGTTCAACATTGCGTGCAACATTGCACGCAGCAGGAATGTTGCAGCGTGTGTCTACCCCAAACTTGTTGCACGCAACGTCGCGTGCAACAAATCTGAAGTTGAATCGCGCTCTACTCTTGCAACATTGCGAGCAACAGATTTCATCATGTGAACATGGCTGTAACATTACATGCAATGCTTTGAAGTTTCCAGCCAATCAGCTTGCACCAAATTTATAACTGCTGACCAAATATCTTAACATAGCAGGCTGACACAAGCAATTTTGCATGATTTTGTTGCAATGTGTGTCACCCCGATTCAAATTTGTTGCTTGCAATGTTGCACCATGTGTCAGCACCTTAAAGTGCAAATGAACCCTTCGACAATACTTTCAGTACTGATTCTACATGAAGTAAATAGTTGAATGGTAAAATATTTCTTGATTTGAGTGATGCGTTTCTAAGTTATGAAGGTTTATACTTCCAATATGCTAATGAGTGTGA
>NW_022261847.1:49217-68623 GCF_009602425.1 Actinia tenebrosa
TATGATAAACATGAGCACTACAGTAGCAGTAATAACTCATACATTTTCGTTGAGATGTTGGCAGTTTGGTTGTCACTTCCTTTCTCTCTCTTTCTCTCTCTTAAATTAATTAACCTGAGCATTTTGTAATTAAAAATTTTGCTTTTTCTTCAGCAAAAAATGTAGCACTAGCTGGTGTCAAGGTTTGTGAAGAAATTAACTACCAAATAATTGACCACATTGACTACTATGAGCAAGCAGCCATTTAAAATTGGTATAAAAGTGAGGCTGACCTTGTGCTGTACATGATTAATTCACAGCAAAAACAATGCTTCATCATGGAAATCTTTGCTAATTCTAAAGAAAAAAATGGAAAAAAATGCACTAGAACATTGTTTTTCATGCGCACTTTTGTTTTCCTATAAAATTCCAATATGGTACATGTATAAATGTTGTTGATATGTACTGTGTAATTAATACTCTGACTTACAGATTAGAGTATAAATACTTATGTATAATGGATACTTTTACAGATTACAGTATTGATACATTTCAATGACGTTAGATACCATCGGTAAATTATATAGAAAAACATAGGCGCACACGATAAAAATGTTCTAGTGCATTTTTTATCAATCAATTTTCTTTTTCACTTTACAGAGGACATTATCTTGACCTCATATAAAAAAAAAAACGTTTTTTTATTCTCTGTTTGATTCTTTTTTATGCAGTCATTGATTCTCCATGATACAAAACCAGCTACATATTTAGATTTGGGCTCCAATTTCTTTCTTGAAGAAGAGGATGTTTTGATGCAAAAGAACAGGTAAGTCAAGAGTCACTTATTAAAGTAAGAGAAGTTTTAACTGACCTAGTTTTACCCCGGGTGGGGGGGGGGGGGTACTCCCATATATGAACTATACTGGGATGATCCGCTGAACAGGGTATGGTTTTTCGAGCTTCTTATCATAAACAGGGTATGCAATTTCACTCACTTATAGTAGTTCGCGTTAAGAGCCTATTTTCTAACAGTGGTTTTTCACAATATTGTCCTCCTGCTCGCTCAAAATCGCTTGATTCCAATAAAACTTCAGATACTTGGTAAATAGATTGTCATAATTTTGTCTGACGAGTTTGAAAAAATCTATTGATTGCATTATATTTTCTCCAAACTCTACCGCCATCACAACTGGAACYTTCAAAACATCCCTAATACTAAACCTAAGGTTGTGCGATGTTCCGTGCTAAGTATGTATGGGACTGATGGGAGGAATATGTGAACGTTTATCTAAATATCTTGGTAGTAAGTTATCTTACTGTGATTTCAGCGTAAATATTTTTCATATTATATTTAAGGGCAGAAAAATGTGGACGACGTATCGCAGAGCTGAATCCATACGTTTCAGTACAGACAGATATGCGTGATATTGAGGARAATAACTTGGCGTTTTTAACTGATTATCAGGTAAGAGTTTGAATATGTTGCAACCAGCCATAATGGAAATATACAAAACGAAGAAAAAGCAAGAAAAATCTTAATAGAACTCAGAGCTATTCGGTGTCGTTTTTTGTCGGAAGTAGTTTTTCCTTATGAGTGACGTCACACTTAATCAAAAGCCCTGTTGATCATGGTATTGTTTATTTGACGAAAACCTATTTATTTCACAGTGTGTGGTTCTAACAGATGCCTCACTGAGTTTACAACGTAAAGTTGACAATTTTTGCCGCACACAAAACCCCCCAATTCAAGTAAGTACGAATGTATGCATTGTCCTGGTGAAAACATATGCTATGTTCAAATTTCCAAGGCCTTTTTCAATAGTTACAATTACTACAAACTATATCAGTATCCCCATACGTTTTCTCTTATTTGTTGCTGGGTCTAACGTGATTGGATCCAGCGCAAAATAAAAGGAAATGTGKGGGGAGTTTTGGAGCTTGAATCCTCGATATCTACATTTCTACAGCTCGCAACAGTCTTAGGGTTGGCAGAAATATAGGCAAAGTTTTCCTGTTCAAATATGAACATTTCAAAACGGAATTTCAAGCGGATCGGGTTACCAGTGGCTCCGCTGTCATCTTCATCACGTACAGTATGATGGTTGTAGAAAGTGTCTAGGTAGGGTGACCAGCAAACTTGTTTACGTAGCGTCGCATGTTCTCGGAGTTGTTCACTACTCTCGAGCTCGCGGCCGTACACTAGTCATCTGTGGTGTGGTCTGGATCGTCTATCCTTCACCATATACTTTTGAACTTGTTCTGGAAGAAAGTTGGCTTCGCTGAGGAAGTGGTTAAAGTTTTGGTGGCTCGCCTGTTTGCAAAGAGTTCATTTTATTTCGGGTCGACTTGGTCTAATCGATGTCTTGGGGACTGGCTTGTAGAGCGGTGTGGCTCCGGCTCATAGGACTTTAGCGTCGTCTGCATTGCGTATCTCGTCTAGCAGAGAGCTAGGGGCTTGGAAGATTTCGGGTTTAATCTAAGGCAGGGTGCGTGATCGTAGTTTGTTATTATAACGTTGTTTTACGAGTTTGTGGAGCGCTGGATGGATTAGCCTTAATCATGTTAGGAAAACAAAATTCTCTTCTGTAGTGGAAGACAGCTCTTCATGATTTTGTATAGTTTCACTTGGTGTATTAAATCGTTGACTTTGAGCAAACACTACTGTACAAAGGCCATGATCTTCTGTAAGTTCGTCTGGTTGCAATACAATGGAGTCAAAGTCGATGAAATGTGCACTTGTGGTTTGGAATCCAAAATGTGGTCGTATGGCATGGCAGATAGGGTCTTACCAGGATGGATCTTGATATGATTGGACAATAATTTGCTATTTGGCCTAGCATTAGCTCTAGCATAGTGACTTTTCCGTATAGCGCGTACATTCCTTACTATAAAATTAACCTAAGGGATGGACCATTAGATAATTGATGGGGGGGGGGGGGCTCTTGGGAATGCTTGCAAACCCATCACTAAAATACATGGTGGTGTGTGCCATACTTGTGCTGATTCCACACATACCAATTTTCTTTTACTTTTAGTTCATCAGCTGCAACATATTTGGCGTTTTTGCTTCTCTGTTTTGTGACTTTGGCCCTGAATTTAAAGTTTTGGATACCTGGACAGAAGAACCGAAGACCTTTTTCATTGGAAATATTTCAAAGGTACAAGCAATAAAGTGTTTAAGGAAGCGTTTTAGGAAAATACACTCTTTTGACCTAGGAACATGGCCAATTAAGTGACGTTCCGGGCGTTTGCGATTAATGAGACTGGTAAATGCAGAACGGCGACCATTAGAGTTTAGTTCGTGTCTGGTTCATGGACATATTGTTGCCCGCTGAAAGCCGTTGCCGGGGTAACAACGAAACTTGTTCACGTTCACGTGATGCCCTCTCGCCCAATCAGAGAACGAGGAAAAAGTACTTTGACAGTTGGTATATAACAATCGATTTTATGTTGTGCTCGGCATATATATTACCCTGCATGGCCTGGGTTCCAGAGGCTCTCTCGCTCCAGTGCTTCCAGATACTTTAATATTCACGGGTTTTTAAAATCTACATACATTCTTGTATACCACTCATTGGTCAATGAGATGTGGTCAATCAGCTCTCACGACACCGCTTTTTCCCCAGTCATACTCTACTAAGTAATACCTTTGTGTTTGGTTGACAGGCTAACCCTGGAGTAGTTACGACCCTCGATAACACATTTCATGGGCTGGAAAAAGGAAACACCGTCTTGTTAAAAGAAATTGTTGGGATGTCATCGTTGAATGATACCGTTCAAACAGTTACTGAAGGTAATGTCCAGATAGACTTAATTGCCCTTCATGTGCCACCTGTTGGTGAAAGCCTATGGCATCGATATTTCGGCGGTACACTATTGTATTGAAGATATTTGTCTATATGATAGTTTGCTTTTATTCTATACCCTGTTTTAGTACTGGCGACGACACGAGTGAAAAACGTCTGCGCATGCTCTGAATCCGTATACGCATTACTCAAAACATAAGTAATTTTGACTTTCAAACATGCCCGATAAATTGGACTTCACAAAATGCCAAAACTTAGTGTCCATGCTTGAACCTTAAGGCTATTTATTTCAACTCGTGTTTGTTAATACAGTATCTTGGTCTGACAAAAGTATACTCTCGAACGTTTTTGTATACTTGGAGAAAACAAACATTTATTTTCTCACTCAAACTCTTCAAAGTTCTTAGAAAACGTGCTGAAGTGTACGCATGCGCAAACGTTTTTCTCTAGTGTCACTGACGACTTGTTCATTGTCAAATTCAATTTTTTCTGTGAAATATTTTCTCATGATGACTGACGTCAGTCGTCGGTATTATGAAATTGATGATCTTCAATGAACAAGTCACGGCTCGCCACGTTATTACTCATCATTGGAATTCCTCTAACTGCAATTACGGTACATCACRTTCAGAAACTAAGGTTTCACTTTCATATCAAATCTGTTTTGATGAAGCGCAGTGGCGGATCCAAGGGAGGGGTGCACGGGGTGCGCATCCCTCCCTGGTTCAACTCTGTTCCCTTACTTCGAAGATAACCAATGCAAAATAATGTTTTTTACCTTTGATTCTAAGGGGTGCACCCCTCCCTGGGTTAACTTTGTGCGCAGCACCCCTCCCTGAACAAAATCCTGGATCCACCCCTGAGGCGTATTCTTTTTTATTGTCCTTATGGCTGTGCTAACTAAACACTTTTTTTCATAGTTCTATCGCCATATGCCTTCACAATATGTGATACAAGTGGACCAGAATTCCAGTCTTATATGTATGGAGGTGTTGGCTGCCTGCAGAAACCACCACCATTTTATCTGACATTCGTATGTATGATTTTACTTTATCAAAGTATATGAATGCATAGACACCACTAAAATACACCTAAACTTCTGGGTTTCCACAGGGAGCCCAAAGTCCAATACAAATGTTTTCGTGTAAGGAGTATTGTTTACTTGGTAAAACGACTGAGGCTAAAAACAGCAAGGTAGTAGCAGTTGTGACAGCAGCAGTTTATAGGAAGCGGAGTGATAGGGGGAGGGGTGGGGGAGTGGGACTGGGGGTTAAACGTCGGGCTGCGCTGAGGACACAGCGCAAGCTAGCATTGAAGTGGGTTTGATTATCTTGTACAGGAATCTCTAGAAGACCAGTTAGAAAAACCAGACCTTGTAATAGCAGATTTCAGTAAATTATCTGTAAGTATTTTATGTTATAAATTTAATTTCTTCTGTTTAAAAACCTGGCTCAAACCTGGCACTATAGGAAACATGTTTTTGTTCTGTATTTTTAAAAGCTTTATCAAGAACTTCACGTTGGAATGCAAGCACTGCATCTATTTCAGGAAAAGTTTGGACGCCTTCCCTATATAAGGTTTGTGCCACTTGATATGCTGTACTACAATAAGTACCATAGAGACGATAAAAATTATTCAATACCTAGTGGGATTTTTTTGTAGTAGATGAAGCTGAACCCGATCATAAACTGTTATTATATTTTGATTGAAAAGAATCTCTTGACAGACTTTTCCAAGTGGTTTTTGGTTTTGTCACAAATTTTTTAGTTTATTCGATCGATCTGCRTTAGTGATAAAAATAGTCCCCTTCACAGTTCCCTGCGCGCCTTCTTGAAAGGTAGCCCTGCCTTTACATCGAAGCGAGATGAACGGTGAGCTTGCAATAATAGAGACACGTGAGTAATTGTGGAAGGTGTTAAAAAACGTCTCTATCATTGCAAAGCTCACCGTTCATCTCGCTTCGATGTAAAGGCAGGGCTACCTTTCAAGATGGCGCAGGGAACTGTGAAGGGGACTATTATGAGTGATGAATTTTATGCCATTTCGTAGAAGTCCCAACGATGCGACAGAGCTTGTACAAATTGCTTCTACCTTAAATTCAAGCTCGTCAATTAAGGTACGTTCATTTTTGGGGAAATGAGTGTGATAAATCTGACCATAGGGAATACTAGGGGATTCCACATCTATCTATCTATTTCATTGGCCCATCAAATTGCTATTTAGGCTGAAAATAAATCGAGTGATGTTTGGTTGGTGATTGATGTGTGCTGAGTCAATTTTATGAAATGCTGAATGCTGTCACGTAGAGAAAGTGGGGGAGTKATACTTTCCTTAGGACACATTTTTTCTTTTTCAGCAAAACTGCTTATCTTAGCTTAAAACTAACAAAATTTGGCTGGAATGCCCATAACATTGTTAGTATATGGACAAACATTGGTCAGTGAGCTTGTTGCACGTTGCTCTTCCATGTGATTAGGCACTTTGTTCTGGAACCTTAATTTAATTAGTTTTTCAAAGTCGGACCCTGTCTCTTGCTCGTTTGGTTACCGACGAATTATCTGACGTTCAGTTTCYCGGTTACAATGCCGCACCCTCCCGTTTTGTCAGCCCATTTAAAAACCCTTACGAGCCCAGGGATTTTATGGCATGTTTTCAGACGATATAAACTGAAATCTTCTGCTATTTCTATTGATGCCCTTTACAACTTTTGATTATACTCTCTTTTCACTTGAACAGAATTGGCATACAATACGATCCTTGTCGTACGTTAGTCAAGGGTATTTCGCACCACTTTCTGCTTCGATGGGTGGTGTTGCTGCTCAGGAAGTGTTAAAGGCGCTTACTGGGAAGTTTAAGCCGCTGAAACAATGGGTTAGTRCAATGATTAATGTTATATATATATGTCAACCATCATCACAATAGTTTTTGTCACGTGTTGTGGCCAGGGTGCGGTTGCATAAAGCTCTCTTAAGATAAGAGCAGCCGTAAGTATTGTTCCAAAACAATAGGCCATTGTACTAAGACAATACTTACGAATGTTTTTAAGCTTTTTTATCTTAAGAGAGCTTTATGCAACTGGTCTATCTTTGCTTTTTTTTCTTTGCTCTTTTAAATTTTGGCAGCAATAACTGGAACTTTGTACGCTTCGAAAAATAGTCTTGCGACTTTCGTATAACCACCTTTTAACGCCTTGTCGGAGGACATACAGAAGGTTTCTAAGAGAACTTGGACTACCTATGGTTTAGTAAACAGCTGGGCCGATTTGTACGAAGCCTGGATAGCGCTATCTGCCGGATAAATCCTTATCCAGTAGATAAGTCGTTGTTTTCCAATAAATTTATCCACTGGATAAGATTTATCCGTTGGATAGCGCTATCCAGCTTCGTACAACCTGGCCCTGAACTATAAGAAACAAAATACAATAAAATGTACCGATACTTCACATTTGTAACCTGATTTTTTTCAGCTATATCTTGATACAGTAGAAATATTAAAACAACAAGGAGATCTTGTCGATACATCTTCATTTACTCCACGGTATGTCTTTTAACTACAARCTATAATTCAGTTGATTTAGTACCAAACATTTTAAGCATTCCATAATATACATTTCAACGTTTTCCAGTAATTCTAGCAGTTCTAGAATTCTCGTTGTCAGTATAGTCCCCTTCACAGTTACCTGCGCCATGTTGAAAGGTAGCCGTGCCTTAATTTGCATCGAAGCAAGACGAACGATTTATTTATGCTTTTACAACTAAAGTTAAAATATGTCGCAATAGGATCAAATTGAAATCTCATATATTGTGCATAATTGAAATTTCACTTCACTCAAAGCCTTGACTAGGCTATAACATTTATTATATTTTTGATTTTCGACATAAAGATTAAATGCTAAGCAGCATCGGGTTATGTTATAGAGTTCTTTAAAAATTGGGAACCATTAATTTATATTTCATCTAAATATGGCTTGTTTTTGGCCGCTTTACACATTTGCATCTCACGGATTTTACCGCGAAAGGGTGAACTTCCAGCAAGAGACAGTGAAGGAAATCCTTTATGGTCTCTTGCTTCCAAACAATCTGATGGCTAAACGAAGTTGGTAACCTCCATTGTTATTGGCTTTTACTTCTAGTATGATTTACATTTATTATGTAAAATCTTGGAAAACCTGACAATGAGATGTTTTGTCAATCTGCTATTCCGAAGTTGAGGGGAAAACTGGGTCGATTTGGCATTGCAGTGCATTTTAGGGCTGTTTTAGGGGACATTCCCAAGATGGCGTCTATTTGCAGATAGATGCGTGAAACCTTATCGAAAAAACTTGCTTATTTTTAGATCAGATCGTTATGATTCGTTAAGAATATGTATAGGAGAAGATTTAATAAACAAGCTTCACAACTCTAAACTTTTCATGGTAAGTTAAACCTCACTTGACTACTGTTTAAGGAGGCTTGAAATGGTTTTCCTTTAGCGCATGCGCACGGCTTATGTTGACGAAGTACGAATAGAATAACCAAAGTGCACGAGCACGAATCTCTGTTACAAAGCATGATGGRAAACCGAGTACTTACGGCTTTTCAGCTCCTCTAAAAATCTCTCTGACAATTTTTCCTTCGACACTTCCTATGAAACTGTAAGTATTTCAAGAGACGAAAATAGAAGAATGATTTTTTTTCTGATAATTCTATCGATTTCTTTGTTCTAATTTGTGTAGTACTCGGTTTTCCATCATGCTTTGTGCTAGACATTCGTGCTCGTGTACATTCCTTATTGAACAAGTTGCTAGRTTTTCTACCCGGTTACCTGTGATAAACCAGTCATAAAATACCTAATATGTTTTTTTCCTGTCCTGATTCCTCCCCCACCAAAATAGACAAGTTGCGCAATAGTACCCAGAGGTCTTCGGRACATTACCCAGGGGACCTTTGCAGGCTTCTGCTATAGAGTTCTATCAATTAGCATGTACCAGCTGTCAATAAAATGTAAAGCAATTCTGAGAGAGTTCTGAGAGAGTTCTTGATCAAATATACCTCGTCGCGACGGCCTAATTACGTATGTCAAAATCTGGACCGGAATATTGGAATTGGAATTGGAGTTCCAGATTGAGTTATTTGAGGAGTGATGAGTAATCAGATTTTGATCTCTCGCGGGAGAGATATTTGTCGATAAATTTTGCCCTTACGCTTGRAAAGCGATTAGTGAAATATTTGAAATAACATATCCAGAAATAAAATGATTTGACCAACCAGTTTTGGAATTATTATGCTTTAAAAAACATGAACATTTGATCAAAAAAAGCCTAATTTTATCATCAGCCGTGCGCGCGCTCGTCTTTTACCGTGAAATAACTCAGTTWAGTGAACACCGCGAATACATATTGACAGGCATTGTCCCGTCTTTTTATTCAGGTTGGATGTGGTGCTATCGGATGCGAATTTTTAAAGAACTTTGCCCTTTTGGGAGTTTCTACTGGAATTAATGGACAGGTATATACTTGATGTCTTCCAATAAGAATAATGATGATAGCAACAACAAKAATAATATGAATAATATTACTAATAATAATGAGATAAGAATGACGATGACGATGATGACGATGACGGTGACGATGATAATAATAATAATAATAATAATAATAATAATAATAATAATAATAATAAACCATTATTGGTTTGAGGTTGAGCTTGAAATCATGAAGGCCAAGGCTGTGTTAGAGTCATTTTACTTGGCACTTTTCGCCCGTGAAAAAATAGTTAGCGTAACACACAGTTTAGTCGTTCCGAGGTTCAGGAAAACACTTGGTCGAGTTGCCATTGCACTGCATTGTGGGGGACTGTTTCAGGGGACGCAATAGAGGCAATCCTGGAAATATGTCCATTAATACAGTCCCACAATGCATTGCAATCCCAACTCCATCACTATTTAAGGATATACGGTGAAATTAACCGTACTAAATAATATACCTAAGGAAATACGGTGACATTAACCGTATTAAAGTAATGTACCTAAGGATATACGGTGAAACATCTTATTATATACTTAACCCGGTTGTTTTCTAACTACAGCTCACCATAACAGACAATGATGTCATCGAAAAATCTAACCTGAACAGGCAATTTCTRTTTCGCTCCCGGGATATTCAGGTTTGTGAACCGGCTGTTTTTTATTTATGAGATCTAGTTTGTTTATGATTACCTTCTGGCTGCACAAATCATGTTCTAGGTTACTAGACCCTGCAGCAAATTCGACACTCTAATGTGACCGATGACGGGTTTAGTGGTCTTTCCRGGGGAAAAAGCAAAGACAATTATTTTACTTCGATAACGCGAGGAGTGGTTGCCAAATTTTCCCGAACTAAAGGCTCACGGTGCTTGAAGGTGCGCCCTTTGCGTCCTAAGACTATCAAAGAACAGAAAGAAGTCGAAACAGATGTGGCAATCCTAAGGATCAAACCTCTAACTCTGAAGACAGGCACTATAACCAAGTGTATTTTCGTCTTTGTTCACAGAAACCAAAGTCAAGTACAGCTGCAGAATCGGCAAAAGAAATTAATCCAAGTAAGTTTTAAAACCCCATGTTTTCCGGTACGTGTAGTAATAGGTATAATAATTGTCATGGTAATAGGTTTCGTGATAGGTGTGGTAGAGGTGTAATAATAGTCATCACATGTAGGGAAATCCGCAATTCTCGCAAAAAAAATAAATAAAAAAATTGGGATTTGGAATCCAGATACTGTTATCCGGAGTCCACTTTGTAAGATCTTTCATCATGTGGATAAAAAAGACCTCGATCGAATAGAAGTAAATTGATTCTGTAAGCCGAACACGTATTTGGTCTTTGGTCGATGGTCAAGTGTCAAAAGTACCAAGTCCAAGATAAAAACCAGGTAAAAATTGTAAAACAAAAGTGTATACAATGAATGAAATAATGATACACACTCTTCATCAGCTGAGCGACGAACGCGGCGCGCAAAACATGAGTAGACAAAATGATCGGTCCTGAAAGCACTTTTGCAACTTGAACCTGGAACGAAGTATACATGACTTTAAATTTAAATGTCTTTGTTCTTCCTCTCAACCAAATTTTGAAAAGCTGCAAAAAMGTTAAATAGGTATTAAGTAGGTCAGTATTAATCCAGGTTGTATTTGAAATCTTTAAGATGATGAGGAGAATCCAGTGTTGTAATTTCAGYATTTGCCAAAGGGCGGTTTGATTTTATTCACATTCATTTTTAACTCGTCGATACGCGAGTTAAAAATAGTCAGGTAGATTTTTACCAGCCTCCAGGCTAAATGATCTGGAAATGAAAAAATAAGGCCTTCTGGAGTTGGACCCATGCAATCCGGACTGAATCCAGCCCTTGGAATCTGGATTCCAGCATCATTCCGGATTCTCTTACATGGAGCGAACTAGGTCTTGTGATAGGTGTGGTAAATGTGTAATAATACTTTCAGAAGATGTCACATGTTTATGTTTCCTTTATTCTACAGAGGTACAGATAAAAGCCATTCTTTGCAAAGGTTAGTATTAATAGAAGATAAATCCTTGGTTTTCTGAAAAAAAGGTACTCTTGAAACTTTATTAGTATCCCTTGTTATTATAATAAGATTAATTAAAATACATGTATTCAAAACAATTTTAGTCTCTCCAGAAACGGAGTCAATTTTTAGCAGCGAATTCTTTGAGTCGCAAGACTTGGTGGTAAATGCTTTGGACAATATTGAAGCCAGGCGATATGTTGACAGGTAAATTGCCCATTTTTTTAAACGGTTTCATGGTCTTTTTTCAATCTCTCAGGCTTGWTTTCATTTGTCAAAAGTATTCGGTATCAAATGTGTCGTAGTAGATAATTTTATCACCGTAGGTGCGAAAGATAGTAGACTGACGTTTCGGACGTTAGTTCTTCGTCGGAGTCAATGAGAGTAAGAGAATGATGGAGGGGTTTATATAGTGGTGTAGGGAGAAAACAARCCAGTATTCGGTATCGATAACTCTTTATTTATTGAGAGGAATCGGAATGGATATTAAAGTACATGAAAACTTAAACAATATTTTTTTGATAACCCGGTGGAATAATTATCTGGAGGACAGATCCATGCAGTTAAAAGAAGATTTACCCTTTTCCACCAAGGAGAAAAATGAAAATTAGTAACCATCTCCACATCTATTTTACGCCGAAACGAGTGAAAAACGTCTGCGCATGCTCTGAATCCGTATGCACATTACTCAAAACATATGTAAATTTGACTTTCAAACATACCTGATAGATTGGACTTCACAAAATGCCAAAACTTAGTATCAATGCTTGAGACTTAAGGCTAATTATTTCATCTCGTGTTTGTTAATACAGTATCTTGGTCTGACAAAAGTATACTCTGGAACTTTTTTGTATACTTGGAGAAAACAAACATTTATTTTCTCACTCAAACTCTTCAAAGTTCTGCTGAAGTGCACGCATGCGCAAACGTTTTTTTATCTAGTGTCGCAAGTTACTTCTGTTAAGTCTGACCTAACACGCACGCGTACTGACACCTGCCTACAATTTGTTGTAAATGTTATTGTCATAATAATAATAAATAGCAATAATAACGGTTTATTAGCACAATCCATACCCAAACACGTTGATTACGCTTGATTGCAGAAAGGTCGTAGTATACATTTATACACCTATCTCATGAGATGCAAGATATCAAATGAGATGTAAAACTCAAAAAGTAACTTACTTGGTATTATTTATATTCTATCATATCAGAGACTTAAGTATTACAAAAAGTCAAGTTAAAAACTTTTTTTCCACCAAATTTTGTAGTTAAGCAAACAAAGTTTAGCATGTTTTACAACATATATACAGCGCTTTTGCATAACCTCTGCAAATAAAATAAGTATCTATATATCATTATGTCGGGTACATTATGGGTCATTTTCAACTCAAAACTTGTTGTTGTTGTTGTTGTTGTTGTTGTTGCGATAATCATTTATTATTCTTATTTTAAGTCGATGTGTACAAAGCAAAAGAGGTCTTTTAGAAACTGGAACAATGGGCGCTAAAGGACACGTTCAAGTAGGTAACGCAAATGATAAATAAAGAAAGACATTTGATTCGTAAGAATACCGTAAGTAAATAGCTCTTATTAACCGAGCGCAAGAGGCATAAAAAAGTRGAAATAAAGAGGATCCATAACTTAGGGTACGGAACGAGCAAACGTACGTGCTCATGTACGTGCCACAAGTCATGTARTGTTYGAGTCGCTCAGAAAGAGAAGTTTTGGTTTACTTCGAATGAATTTAGCTATAGTTTAAAGTTTTCTGAAATACTAGTTAACRAAAGTGAGGCTTTCTTTTGCAAAACATGTAAATGCAAAGCAAAAAGGCATCAAAAGAAGACGTCAAGAACTCAACATGAGTTGAGAAGAAAATTGTCGTACTTCAGACTTCCTTTCGACTTCAAGATATTCACAACCAATGATGAAAAATACTACAGCCTTCCGTTTGTTTTCCTGCCTTTTATAGGCGTATCCAGGATTTGTAATTGGGGGGGGGGGGGGTATCCTTACATTCCAAATTGCCACTATGACGTCATATGACGTCAATAGGACGTCATAGCAATCTATTATTTTGACGAAAAGAATCATGGTCGATAGAGGGGAATAGAACGACGTACACGGCTATAATTGAAACAAAAAGCGTTCTGTAGAACGAAACAATAAAAGATATGTTAATTAATCACCAACACATATCAAGGAAAAGTTACCTTTTTACTGCTGTAAAAGAATGTCTTTCATAAGAAGGCGACGTGGGTGACGGTTGGCGGTTAGATTTTTTTTGGCTTTGAAAGGGGGGGTCACGGGCACCCTGTGACCCCCCTGGATACGCCCCTGGAATGTTTTAAAAGATCATAAGTACGTACACTCAGGGAACAATTTAATTTTTTYGGTCCGTAAYGTAAGTTATGGACCGCAAATTGACCAATCATAGCGCATGAAATTACCTTGCCATATAATAAGAGTACCGTTCCTTATTAACGCATTCATCGTGTTATAGCTAAAATCATCAGCCCTAAATTCCTGTCTCCAATACTTTGATAACACTTATCATTAACAATTCATTTCTTCTAGATCATAGTTCCACACCTAACGGAGAATTATGCAAGTCAGGTAAAACTTTATATTTTGTCGTTCTTTTGATGGGTTTGAGGAGGAATCGGGGTTTTGGGGTTCCTGTTTCGACTACGTGCCCGTGARAAAAATGGGACCTAGCAAAAAAAGGTTTCAATTCTCGCTTGTTCCAAAGTTCCCCCAAAACCCCGGTTTTCCCCCAAACCCACAAGAGCAGGCTAGTTTATCGTATGTGGATTGTACGATTTTTCAAATTCGCAGGCGAATRAAGCTTACATTCATTGTTATACGGGATTTTTTGAGTCGTTGTCGTTGACTGACGTTTAGACTGCTGTGCTGGAATTCATGGTTCGAGTCCCGGCAGGACCAACACTCAGTGTCTTAAAATAACTGAGGGAAAAGTGCTGCTTTTGTAATTAAAATTACATCTACAAATGGTTCAACTTTCATGTGGCTCGGATGACCACTTTAAATGGCGGTCATTTTTCTCCCCACTACATCATTAATAAAAGAACAACTGGGTGGTAAACACCCTCGGTGCCTACACCTCATACTAACAACCTCTCATTCATAACTCATTATAAAGCGCCTTTTAACATATCTATGTGGAAAAGAGCGATATATAAATCATGAATCATAAGCACAGTTTTTGGGTTTCATATGCGGCGTTTATTCGAGGCGGCGTTTATTCGAGGCGGCGTTTATTCGAGGCGGCGTTTATTCGAGGCGGCGTTTATTCGAGGGCGGCGCTTGGTTTAAAAAATGTGTTTACCATATGCATAATGAGTAACCAATGATTTAATAGAAAGTGAATATAAACATTTAAAATATACAAAATACTGAGTCGTCCTCAAAGCCGTGGACACTGACGACTACCGTTGGCTTCATCATTATGAGTGTTATACTTTATTGCTTTATTATTGATGGATTGCAAGCATTCCCAAGAGAGTTAAAAGACAAAAGCATGGCGGTCATTGTGGTACCGTTTACAATGGATGCTAATAAGACATATTTTGTTAAATGGCACCAACATGGCCGCGATGACGTAACGTGCAATCGAAGAATTCCCYCATTGCTGTTTGTTAACGTACTGCCTTCACATAACAATGATTGCAAATCATTTTGATTAAGATTTTAAATAAATTTTCCTTCCAATATTTCAGCGTGACCCAGAAGACGAAGAAGTTCCATTTTGTACACTGAAATCCTTCCCTTCTGTTATTGAGCACACTATACAATGGGCAAGAGATAAGGTAACTTTAGTRATAATAGCTTGACTTGAGCTCTTTGTTAATTTGTTGAGTTCTTTGAACCAAATCCTGTAAATAAATAGATTTTTTGAGCAAGAGCCAGTTGAAGAGTTGATAAGTATTCAATCGAGTAAACTAAGTCAGTAAAATTCGGCTGACAAACCATTAAGGTGACTGCCTACTTTTGGAAATCGATTTAAAATTTTTGTTCGTGCGTTGTAAGTTTGCACATTAAAATCTAAATAAGATCTGACGGCCGCGTTTTCTTGTTAAAATTTACCGTGATCTAGACAGAACTAATGGCTTTTTATTTCTTTTTCAATAGTTTGAAAATTTATTTGTCCAAAAAGTTGAGTTCTTCAATAAATTTTGGGCGCAACATAAAACACTGGAAAACTTCATTAAGGTAAAACTAGATTCGTTTTTTCTGGTCTTTGACTAGTTTGACCATTATCGTAGTTGTTGTTGTTATCGCTTTAACTAACTCTCTCTTTTAGAACATTGATTCCCTTGATGAAATAGAGGGGCTTGTAATTGTGACAAAAATGTTAAAGAATCGTCCTCAGTCATGGTCTGACTGCGTCGCATTTGCAAGAAACAAGTTTGAAAAGTATTTTAATCATAAGGTAAAGTGGTTTCCGTCCTCATATTATTAATGAAATAATAATTAAAGTTTGATGGTTGGCAAGGAGATGATAACCTTCCACTTTAAGTTAAAATTTCCTTTTGGTGTAAAACGAATATGTACTGACTTTAGTAGGAAAACATTTCGAGATTTGTCTYTAGTATTAGTACTACCACCTGGTTAGCTCAGTTAGTTGAGTATCGGTCTGAAGCGTGGAAGGTTGTGAGTTCAAGCCTTGGCGGCCGGACCGAACATTCGGGGTCTTAGAATAACGGAGAAGAAAATGCTGCCTTCRCAATTAATTATCTACAAATGGTTAGACTTTCAAGTGGCACGGATGACCACTTGGAATGGCAGTCCCTCCTATCAACAATTCATTATACTAAGAGGGATGTCGAGGRATGATGATTCCCATACAAATTCACTGAGTTTRARGAGAAAATATAGATAGATTTCTTTAGTTAGCTATCTTAACAGCAGCA
Organism: Actinia tenebrosa; assembly: GCF_009602425.1. The sequence goes on from NW_022261847.1 coordinate 65,475, forward strand.
AGAAAAGCTTCAATCAAGTTAGAAAAATGATATTTTACTTGTGTTTAGAGAACTAACTAAACAAACCAAGTAAATAGTTCATTGAAAGTAAGTACATTCGTATGAAAATCCGAGARCAATGTCCGAACTTCGGTGACCGTAACACAATCCAACACATGACGGCTACTTTGAATAGTCATGCTTTCCAGTGAAGGTGCGTGGAATTTCAAAGTGTTTGTAYATTTTTTACTTTATCATGTGAATATTTGGACATTGAAATGAGGCTAACCCTGTATAAACGAGTCCGTGATCAAGGAACACAGCGGTATTTGACTAATTGGAAAATAGTCTATTACTACCAGTGCTATGCTAACGAGATTTTTTACACTCAAGGCCCTTGAACAATATCCTCAAAGTGAAGATATTTACTTATTTTGACCACCTATCTCGTTTGAAATAATTGATAACGACAACTGAAACAAATATTTGTACTTTTTTTGTTTGTTTGTTTATAAGGCAAAGCATCTTCTCCTTGCATTCCCTCAAGATACGAAGCTAAGCGATGGCTGTAAGTAAAAATAAACATGAATGTAATTTAATTAATCAAGTGGGTATCGAGAATTATTCTTTTTACTTCGATAGACCTTTCTTGATGGATACGCGTGGTCGGTAAATTCCAATATCAAGATCTAGAAAGATGCTAGGTCTAAAGGACATTAGTATAAACCTACTAATGATCTGTGAAAAATCCTGCGCTCTAATTGGCTGATCTACTTGTGATAGACCACTAGTAGCCAACTGAAAAATGCTGGTCTTGAAAACCAAAGTAACGCAAAATAAATAAATAATTTTAACCTAATTTCAAAATTGTTTGTATCTATTTTTGGACCAATGAATAAGTTTATACTAAAACAATAAGACCTCTCACCTTCATGATCAACCGGTCCAAAACCCAACTGTCCTTATGAGCTATTGACTCGTAGACCATGCAGGTCTAACTGTTAAATATTTGTGTTTTCTTTACTAATATCTAATTTATCGTACTAGTTTTATCGTCCTAATGGCCACTTGAGGAGTAATTAACTATAACTATAACTATAAAAGTATATGCACCTAATTGAAAAAACATTGTCGGGTCCAAAAAAAGGTTATATCATCATAGCTAAGATCGAAAGGGAGCATGGGAAGACAAATAATTATGCTAATTTCATGCATATTGCAGTTTTCCCTTCCTGTGCACATTTTATGCATCATGGCTTTGGCATGTTGTTAATCTAGGTCGACCGACTTTGCTTTACGGTGCATTTCTGTGCATTTTTACATGTCTATATGCAAATATAATGCACATTTCGGAGTACCCAAAATCCTTTTCGGTCTTAGCTGCGATGATATGACCTTCTCGAACCCGACTACGTTTTTTCAATTAAACCAATATTGGAGGGACGTAAAAGAACCACTGAGGACGTGAAGAAACCCTGGCAGTGACCACCCTCAGTGCCTAAACCTCATACTAACCACCTCTCGTTCAAAAACTCATTGTAAAGCGCCTTTGAACATATGCATGGAAAAGAGCGCTCTCTATATAGATATCATTATTATTATATACTACATACACCCCGACCCATGGTCTTAAACAGTCTACTGATTTACTCGTTTGCAGCTCCRTTTTGGAAGAGTCCAAAGAGACCACCGACTCCACAAGAATTCGACATCAATGACGAACTGTACGTTGTAAAACCTATTGCCATATTAACCATTCCGAGATTGAGGAAAAAACTGGGTCGAGTTGGAAAGGGGACGGTACAGACGCGATCGTGGAAATATGTCCCTTAAAACATTCTCACACTACACTGCAATACCACATCCACTCAGATTTTTTCTCAACACCGGAATGAATTTTATATAATGTGACAAATATTTAAAACTTTGATACATTTAGAACAATGTGGTGATGCAATTCATCTTCAATAAAGGGACAGATACATAAAAAACTAACTTCAATTTGCTTTTAAAATTACTTTCCACAGGCACTTAATGTTTTTGGTCAGCGCCAGTAGACTGTTTGCCGACATACATTTGATTCAGTACTCACAAGAGGTATATCATTTTTTCGGAATACCACTACTATCAGAATCATTTTCATCGCCGTATGTCCCTAGATTGGTCTGATTCAACAAAAGACTGTCGTCCTCAGCAACTTCCAAAGGGCATAAAACATTTGAATTCATTGAAACATTCTGGCAGTAGTGCTATGAAGAAGGGAAACGAAAAATATGCAGTTATCTTTGACACCGACTAAAAAACTTGAAAAATGGGAAACATTCAGCGACGCCCAAATTAAATGAAAGCTGTTCTTTCACATTGCGAAGAGTTTTACGTTAACCAATTATGTACCCACTCGCTACAAGAAAGCAGAATCAGTATATCAATAACGTAGACCTTAATGCTTCATGCATTCCAATRTTGTTAATACCCTCTTTAGTTCTTTGTCAGTTCTTCTGTTATAGCATATAAAGTGACTGCCCACTATTGAACGCTCAAGTTGAGCCWACGAGCATGCGCGTGCCCTTAGACCCCTTAATAACTATGGCATGCAATTGATTTTTTWAAAAGCTTTTTGAAGACTATTTTTTTCTTTTCGAATTAAAAATACGCATTAAATTGTGGATTTAAAATTTTGTGATTTAAAAAGTCTCTTAATCGCTTATTTAAATAATTCTTTCTTAACAGGATCTTTCTGCTGGCGAATTAACAAAAATCGWGCAGTATGTAAATATAACGCCATTTGTGACATCCAAGAAAGTAAGGTTCTATATRATGTTTAGAACAYGAGTGGTCGTTTTGTATCGGTAGTTCGGCTCGGATCTATATCTCCGATACATGACGACCACGAATTTTCTAAATTGCTTCAAAAACTCAGTGTGCTATACGTTCCAGTTGAATAGGCAAGAGTTCTCTAAAAGTTCCAGTTTGGTGACCAAGAGTTCTCTATGTGTTCTGGTTCAGTGTGCACTTATTCATCAGCACAATCAGCCTCGATTTCCCTGGGTCCGAAATCAAAACCGCCCCCTTTTTAGATTRTCGAGTTTCTTTATCGGGTATACAGTCCTTTGACTAAACGTTGTTGTTGATCGGATCATCCCTACGCGCCTAGACCGAAAAGGATAACG